>JANHFR010006674.1:175149-185645 GCA_032468015.1 Mimophis mahfalensis | reverse complement strand
TGGTTTCTTCAGCTTCTTGCTTCTGGGAGCAATGTGTGATCCAAGCTGCTTTTTCTTTGTAAATCTTGGTGTGGGCGAGGCCTGCTGTCTTTCTTGTGTTGTTCTATCTATCTATATGTATGTATATATATGCTTGCCACCTTGAGTTCTTTATAAAAATAATAAATGAGGGTTAAAAATCTAAAAAAACAAATAAATAAAAATAATATTGAGCTGCACATAAGTTGCTTCAAACTTATTTATGTAGATTTGTGTCCCATCTTTCCGCCTGGAGGTCTAGGTAGGGTTCTCATAAATTCAGCAAAGTTGCTGTATCACATATCACCAAAATGTAGCTCTTGGACAAGTTATCTAATCATGGGGTGGGTTAAATAACATTATTTAATAGGAAAAACCTATAATTTGGATCATTCTAATATCTATCCCTGTGTCTGGAAGTGCCCTTTCCTTAGGCTCTGGAAGATTGTGAATTGTTGATATTTCTGGATTTCTCAGATGCTTTTGTCACTTTTGCATAGCCAGCAGAACTTAGTGTGAATATGTGTCTCTTAGCCCATTGGTTGGAGATGAATTAAAATGTATTGATTTTATGTCTTTCAGAAACACTGTCCTGGCCATTATGGAGAATACTATAGGATGCTGGAATATATTATGATCCACTACTGCTTTTATTTTTTAAGTGACAAGCCCCATCAGAAGTTGCTGTTGGATCCACATGATACAAATGGGAAAGACCAAGTGACATTTAAATGCTATTTACCTCAGTTATGATAAGAAATTGAATTTACATTCCTGTGAGAAAAACTCATGACTTGGAGAGTAGGATACACTGCCTTGTATTAGAAGTAAACTTTCTGGAGGAGCAGACTGGGATAAGATTGGGATTGCCTTGAAGAAAAAACTGTGTATAAATAAATCCTAGAACTGGCTTTGTTCTTGGATGTTGTCCCATTCATGGACAGAGGAATGTCTTATCAAGTACCTTTTGATTCTTTATTCTTCTCATTCCCTTTATGGTAACCTCTTGGAGTAAGTATTGCAATGCCACCATGGGTCTGTGTATAGAAGAGTTTTCAGATGCTCATTTGGAAACTTTTGGTTTTTTGGTATCAGTAGTACAGCATGAAAAAAAAAATTCTTCAGCATCTGTTGGGAACCAGGCATTCTTATATAGCCTTTTACTACCAAACTTCATTCTGTTAAGATACATGAATGGAGAGCTTGCTTTTGGCATTTTATTTTTTTGTTTTTGCAGTTTAAATACTCTCTATTTTGCAAAAGAATGCCATTTAAAAAAGGTTTTGATGGGCATTATAGAGCTATTCTGTCAATAACTATGGTTTGATCTGTGGATGGAAGCTTGAAAGGCTTTCCCATTGATAATATTCAGATATGTTGATTAAAGAAGTCCAACACCTCTGGAAAGTACAAAAATATTTATTTACTCATTTAAGAACATTTATTTGGCCACTCAGCTCACTCTCAATGACTCTGGCCAGCATAAAGGTAAAGGTTCCACTCGCACATACGTGCTAGTCATTCCCGACTCTAGGGGGTGGGTGCTCATCTCTGTTTCAAAGCTGAAGAGCCAGTGCTGTCCGAAAACATCTCCGTGGTCATATGGCTGGCATGACTAAATGCCAAAGGCACACAGAACGCTGTTACCTTCCCACCAAAGGTGGTCCCTATTATTCTATTTGCATTTTTACATGCTTTCGAATTGATAGGTTGGCATAAGCTGGGACAAGTAAAGGGAGCTCACTCCATTATGCAGTGCTTGGGATTCAAACCGCCGAGCTGCCAACCTTTCTGATTGACAAGCTCAGCACCTTAGCCACTGAACCATCATGTCCCTTTTCAGCTTACAAAGCTAAAAAAACCCCAACACAAAACAATAAAAAGCAATAAAGCCACAAATCTCAATCAACATGGACAGTTAAAGTAGGAATTATGGAGATGTCCAAAATATTTAAGGAGGTGCCAGGTTCAGGCCTTCTCGGTGCCTGAATGTACAGGATGCATCAAGTCTGGTTCAATTTAGCATCTGGAAATGATGTCTTTGTTCCTTTTCTTGAAGAAACTTTGGCATACAAATGAAGTAAGTAATTTGAAGGAGCTTAGCATCCATCAGAAAAAGCAAAAGTCCAGTCCATGCAATCTATTTCCATTCTGTCTTTCCTGAGATCAATTTACAGTTCCCAGAATTACTGCAGAAATGTATCAGTCACACACAGTGCATTTTGTGTTGCTATATGTTTCATCTATTTTTGTTGTGCAAGCATTTCAGTCCTTGGATGTGTTGTTTCCCAATCTGGGGAGTTTTGCTGGTCATTTGGCCATGACAGCAGGGAATGTAAAGCATGATAATGGCCTCTTGCTTAGCGTAATTGAATTGGTTTTGTTGAGTAATTTTCATTTGGAATTAGCTTGTTTCCTACACTGGTCATATTTATAGTCTTCACCTGTGGGATATTTCTGGTTAGGTAAAAAATGGAGAAATTACTGCAGTTGCTGAATGAAGGATTAGGGAGAAAAAACAGAAAAGAAGATATTACAGTATAGCCATAAATGAAACAACCCACCCCCCAACAAATAACAATTAGTACTGTACCAGGTCTTAGAAAGATTTTAAAAATGCTATTTTGGTTAGTGTTGTAGGACAGATTTATATAGGAAACTTCTATATGTAGGTGCAATTTTTATATTTATGGGATCAGTCAGTTGTCTATGGAGATCCTCAATCATCCAGGTAATGGTTGTCCCAAAGGTGCTTTTCAAAATGGACTTTCTTGCTTTTTTCTTTGAAAATTCACTGGATTTCCTTGGGTGAGAATTCATTGAATTTTCCTTGATGAGAAGCGAATTCAAACCCCCCCAAGAAAGTCCAGTTGCCTTTTGAATAGCAAGACCTTTGGGACAATCAGTTAGACGAAAACAAAAATAATGCCTTTGGTGGGGGGCACAACAGTTTGAACAAAAATCATGAAACATAGCTTATCATATACTTTGATGCATAGTTAACCTGTCAGAGAACCCAAAGCACCAGAGTGAGTTGAACAGTGGGACTTGACCTGTGACCGATAGAGAAGAAAGCAATTACCTAATTGTTTCTTCAGTATTCTGCTCATAAATCAATTTGTACTGACAGTACTGTAACTCATCTCTTTTTTGACAGGTGCAGTCATGAATCTTTTTGCAATCTGTACATACTGTGTTCTTCTCATACCATCTAAGCTTGAATTCTTTACAACTTGCTTCTTTAAAATAATCATGCCACTGCTGATATACCTTTCAACAATAACAAGCTTCAGGGACTTATTTTATCCTTACGATTTTCATTTGGGCTTCTTTAATTGTGCTCATGTATCCACAATTGCATATATATTGTATGCAAATCTTTAGGTATCCTAAAGCTGTCATGTGAGGAAGATAACCCTCTTACCTTGAGTAAACAGCAGTTGTTAATCAAGATTTACCTGTACTCACATTGGCAGTATATTCTTATAGGTGCTTCCAGATGAGATTTTATTACATAATTGCTCTTATCAGCCCTGACTGCTTCAGATGAAGCTGCTTTTTGTATACAATTGTTCTGTAATTCCTGTTGATTTTCCCAACTTTTGTTGTTACCACACAAAAGATTAGGCACAAAACCTTTTTAACCAGGGGCTATTGATCTGGAAGCATCCTTGAAATTTAAAAAGGTTATTATCTCGCAATTCATAACATTCTACGAATACTGAATAAGCTTAAAAAACAGCAGTATGTATGCTGCTGAGTGCACCATTAACAGAGAGCAAAAGCTAACAGGAAAAAATAAAATGGAATTTTTCTAATATCTTGTAAAGAAGTAGGAGAGATATTATACAGGTAGTCCTCAACTTACAGCAGTTCCCTTTGACTTACGGTAGTTCAAAGTTACAACAGCATTGAAAAAAAGTGTCTTATGATCCTTTTTCACACTTATGATTGTCGTAGCACCCCCATGGTCACATGATTTACATTTGGGTGCATAACAACTGACTCACATTTATGACAGTTGCAGTGTCCTGGGGTCATGTGGCCACCTTTTGTGACCTAACAAGCAAAGTCAATGAGGAAGCCAAATTCACTTAACAACCGTGTTACTAACTTAAGAACTGCAGGGATTCACTTAACAAATGTGGCAAGAAAAGTCATAAAGTGGGGTAAAACCCACTTAATTCATTTCCCACTTAGCAACATAAATGTTCAAGGTTTCTTTTATTGACATATCTGTAAAGCAGCTGGCGTACTCCTTTACAAGATAATTTAGAAAAAGAGGTAAGTTCATCAGGTATTTTGAAAGCTCAAGTAGTTTGCTTATCCTGAGATTTGATATAGGTTGGAGTCCTTTTGAATGAGCATATAAAGATTTGAAATAGTTTTGAGTAGATGCTAGACCTGTCTTTACCTTATACATGGAATTTCAATCATCTAGACTTCAGGCAACTTGTTTAAATATGTTTGTAAAGCAATTTTCTTTCCTGAGAGAATGCAGATAACTTGAGTCACAAAGGATCCCATGGTGATGGTGGTGACTTGAATTTTCCAGGCTTAATGTGCCCTAAGGAAAGTGTTATGTATTGCATATAGTGTATAGTTGTCAGTTGAAGTTCTCGTTCTGGTCCTTTGTTCGAGTGGGAAAATGATGTGGGAAAAAATCATGAAGCTTTGTCAAATGTGTTTAGGTAAAATATGAATTATCTAAACAAACTGTTTAGGGTCTAGCTACCGTAAAACATGGTTGCACGGACTTTGCTGAAACTGAGCAAGTTTCAGTTATCAGAAACTGGAAGAAACTGATGCCCATGGATTTCATAGAATAAAACTCCCTTTGAGAGTCTGAAGAAACCTATGGAACCCCTTCTTAGAAAATATGAATTTAAATGCATTAAATAATATATATATAAAAATGTATTTTACAAATACTTCTCCATCCATGACCACAGTCGGGACTAGTTGCTCCGCAGTTGGTGTGGTCATAAGTCATCATGTGATAGAATTTTACGACCATTTTTACCATGGTCATAAAACAAATCACATAGTTGTTAAGTGAATTCAAATAGAACTATTTTGTTATCCAAAAGCTGCAGATCATGATCATGTGACTGCAGGATGGTCATAAATTTCAAGTGTCCCAATTGCAATCATATCACTACAGGAGTGTGCATTGATTGTAAGTGCAAGTTCAGGTAGTAAAGCACTTTTTCCAAGGCTGTCATAACTTTGAACCATAATTAAATGAACAGTCATAAGTTGGAGACTGTACTGCGTTGAATGCAGACTGGAACACTTGAAGGACTAGAATGGGAACATCATTCTGGAGAAAATCTGTTAACAGATTTTACTACAGAGGAAACCAATTATGCCCAAAATGTTAAAACAATTCAAATAATTTTAGATAGTAAGTTTTATTGAGGTTAAGAAATCTTTTTGGAGGCTAGAGGAGAAAATCATGACTTGGTTATCTGCATTTATTATTGAATGAAAAACTACATTTCAATTACAGATTAGTGAGGAGGAAGCTGTACTTTTTTCCCCATCCAAGTTCCTAGATCTTCTAAAATCTCTCCAGAGCTTCCAAGGTTAAGAACTATTAGAATAAGAGTAAGCCCGTCCAGTAATAAACAGGAGGAAATATATGGAGATCCATACAAATTCATAGTTTTCTCTCATTCTTTCACCATAACCCATAGCAACCTGGTGACATAGATTATATTAAGAAATTGTGTCTAATCCAAGATCAAGCCAGAGTCGGGGCTCATACACTTTCGTTATGATGCAATTTTGGTTAACCATGGGTTACTACAACTAGTCGTACAAATTGTCCAATTGTAATGCATAACACAGTAACTGGAATTAGTAATAGCAATAGCAATAGCACATAGAGTTATATACCGCTTCATGGTGCTTTACAGCCTTCTCGAAGCAGTTTACAGAATCAGCATATTGGCCCCAACAATCTGGTTCCTCCAGATTTTATCGACCTCAGAAGGATGGAAGGCTGAGTCAACCTTGAACTGGTAGAATTAGCCTGTAATACTGCATTCTAATCACTGCGCCACCATGTCTCTTGGGACTGTACAGCATGGAAGGCAAAACCAAAAAATAGTGTTACCGATGGTGTAATGTATGAACGCAACTAGAGAAACTACTGGTCTAAACAACAACTGAATGATCACAATTATAATGGAAAAAGGAACAAAATGTTTAAGATTATAATAAATAATATTAGTACTCTTGTCTTAAGTTTCTGATAATAGTACTGATGTCATCACTTTTCCCATTCACTTTCTACCAAGGTACCATATATGGATTGATTTTGCTGTTGTGATCTGGTGAAATTCCAGCTTGCTGACAATTCAAAACACATTTTTATATAATTTTGTTGTAAACTATTTTGGGAATTTTTTAAAATGGAAACAGAAAACTGTATCTGTATTTTCTAATATGAAAGCTGTATCTGTATTTTCTAATAAACAATTCCTAAGTCAAAATTTCACACTACACAAAAGGTGCAATCTCCCAGAATGTGCCACAACTAGTAATACAAGGTTCTGGAAATATCAGGTTGTTGACTAAGCACATTGTTCAAGGGGTAAGAGGAATGTAGTTAAGCTATGTGATTCCATATAATAGGACTTGTAAGACATTTTTCATGGACCATAAAAAAATCTGATTTCTGCAGCTTCTCAAAATTGCATTGGGACCTTAAAATTGGTGTGCTCAAGGAATCAATTTTTCTAAATAAATAAGACGTTGCTTAAGTTGAAGAAAGGTACGTTTTGAGAAATGGGTTAAGAAAGGCTCTGGAATATCAATCTAGCATTACAATTGGATTAAGTTATTTGCTTTATCGATGAACAAATACATTCTTATACCTGACATAATGGTATACCATAATCAAGTTGCATCTCTCATGGTGGGGAAAAGATTATTATTTTAAAGTACAAATTCATTCATCTTTTAGCCATGAATAACATAGTAAATCAGCAATCTAATATAATATGAATGCCCTCCAAAGCATGAGTAAGCAAAATCCATAATTCTAAAGTAAACATCTTGTGGTGGCCATTCTTGGTAACAGAACCTCTATTAATTTGACATTTAATTATTTATTTGTTTATTTACAAGACTTATTCTATCCCCTCCCGTACCAAGTACCTTAATGAAAAGTCTGTCTATCCCAAATCCCCCAGAACTTCTGTGCCTTTCTAGATGGCTAAACAGTAGCTTGTTTTTTGTTTGTGAGCTTCCAGAAGGATGACTTCAAAACATTTGGCTAAGCGTGTGTTTAGTTGATCCAATTTTAGAATATTAAGTTGAATCTAGAACCATTTATCTTTCATAGTACACTTCTTTCTAGCATATTTTTTTCACTGTAGATACCTCTAATTCTTGTTGACTTTGGTTTTGCTTGTATTGTCTAGCAGTTGTTGCTTGGGTGAGCGAAGTCTGAGAAAAGCAACAGGAACATCATGCAGTAAAATAAATTTTGATGACATATTTCACATTTTGTGGTCTAATGGTTATTTGATTGCCAAGGACAATGGAATATCTAGAGGAATCAAAGAATTTTCTCCTGTTTCTGGTCTGTCTTAAAATGTTTATCAGCTAAAGTTTGGGACTAGTTTTACTTACTAGCCACATGCAGGTATATGTTATTGACCTACCCCAAAAGTATGAAATGTGTATTATTTCCAAGCATATATCAGCAATTTTCCCATGGGAATGCTTTCTCAGGCATAGTTTTGTATGCTGTTCAGATTATAACTGAATAGCCTTAGGCAAATATTACATAGAAGAATAATGGTACTATATTGTTCTTTAATAATTTATGCAGTATTTTGTTTTTAACTAATACTTGACAGTTTTCACTACATGTTGCCTCTTGCAATGCTCCTATGAGTAAGGTCATTCTTATTCCTAGCATGGTTATCTTATATCTCGCTGAAGATATAGGATGGAATGAAATGAGCACTTTGATTGGTTAGTTCCTTTCCATTAGCACACAAAGTAGACCTCATATAGGCAGTCCTTGACTTACAAACCATTCATTTAGTGATCATTTGATGTGACTTATGATTGTTTTTCACATGACTGTTGCAAAATCCTTTGATCAAAATTTGGACATTGGGCAGCTGGCCTGTATTCATATAGTCACTTTTTGCAATCTTCCAACAACAGGGAAGCTAAATCCACACAAGTATGTTGCTAATTTAGCAACTCCAGAAATTCACTTAACAACTGTAACAAGAAAGACAGTAAAAAGGGGCAAAACTGGCTCAACAACTTAGCAGCCAAAATTTGGGGGTCAGATGTAGTCGTAAGTTGAGGATTACCTGTACCAAAGGGTGGTACCATCTAGGATGGAACTGTTGCCTTGTTGTCAGCCACTGGCACACACATGCTTAGAGTATTATGACAAGCTTTTCTAAAATTGTAACTGATTGATCATTCCATACCTTGTTTTCAAAGGATTTTAATGGCAATGAGCAGAGGTGATATTCAGCCAGTTCCGACAGGTTCCAGAGGACCGGTAGCAATAATTTTGACTGGTTTGGAGAACCGGAAAATACCATCTCTGATTGGCCAACACTGGCAAGTACCACCTCTGATTGGTCAACAGCATACCCACGCCCACTATGCCTCACCCACAGAACTGGTAGTAAAAAAATTTGAATCTCACCACTGGCAATGAGTAAATGAATGAATGAAGTAATGGAAAATAATGTTATCAAGCACAATAGTATCAAACACTTTGCTACAGTTTCTTTCTAATTACTATCATGAAATAACAGCATTCTAAACACCTTGAGTATAGTATATACTGTATCTCTTTTAATATAGTTAGGCTTTCTCATTTATTTGTTTGTTAATGCTCATTGATTCATTCATTACATTTCTATATAATCTAGCTCACCTAAGTGAGCTTTAAAATAATTAAGCTTTTTGAGCTTTTTGTATCTGTGTTCTTGTGTATGTGCCTTCTGGCAACTGTTTGGACAGGTTTTTTTGGTAAGATTTCAGAAGTGGTTTGCCATTGTCTTGTCCTAGGACTGAGATAAAAATGGCGCAAAGTCACCCTGTTGACTTTAAGCCTAAGAGAGGACTAAAACTCCAAGTCTCTTAATGTCCAGGAAATAAAGAGGACTTTATAGCAATTATAAAGACATTGCGAGAAGGGAACCGTACACCTGTAGTACCATCCCGGAAAAGACATTATCCCCCATGCTGCCAATTGAATCTTAAATAATGATCAACAAGAATTAATAAGACTGAAATTTATTGGTAATGTATAAATTTGTATATGCAGTAATAAAGCATGTACAAAGGCAAGGGAGGTCATTTTTTGAGGAAGTTTATTAAGAATAATTCACAAAAAACTCTTGAGTTTTAGTCGTGTGAGCCTTCATCTTCAGTGAAGCTTCTGGTCTGTCCATCCGTCCATCCGTCTGTCTCTGTCTGTCTGTCTGTCTGTCTCTCTCTCTCTCTCTCTCTCTGTGTGTGTGTGTGTGTGTGTGTGTGTGTGTAAATTTTCACTTTGCTTGGTTAGGAAACGGTTCAGTTTCCACACAAAAAAGGTGTGTCCTACATTATTTTTAAAATAAATAAATTAGCCTTCTGTTCTGCTTCCAAAAATGGAGGGCCCAAGGTAGCATACAATAAACCTGTGAAAACAATAACATAATCTTCCATTCAAAAAGGCAGAGTGTGTTGTAAAAATTATAAGTGCAGCAATTTGTCATTAAAAAGAGCCAAGGAATTATAAAGTTGAGATACTGAACTTTTGTTCAATACTTTGGACGTTCTTTTTAAATCCAGGTAGCAGTGGATAATTAAAGAAGGCAGCCTAATTTTTCAAGGTGATCAAGTTATCCATTTATTTTTGCTCTCGTCCCCCAACAAATGAAAGGCAACTTATGCGTATGGACAAACTAAGCGTTCCTGTGATGTTGTTATCTATAAACTGTGAGATTGATTGTGACTGGCAGACTATCCTGGTGAGCTCCATGCTAGAACAGATGACTTAAACCAGGGAGATTTGGGTTAAATAAATTAATCATTATACCACACTGATCTCTTGCTTCCACATTTTGAGTATCACAACAGAAGAATCGGTACACATTTGTGTTTGAAACTCATGACAACTCACAACTATGCAGAAGTTATACTTTCACTGTGTCCCTATGAGGAAGGAGCAGCATATCTGAAAAGAGGGTTGTGGCTATTTGGCACAGAGCAACCACTGTGTGGTTATAGATACAGTATGTCTATTTATTTTAAGCAAAAGAAAATCTTTTAAGCCAAGTTGGATTCTAGGTGATTACATGGACACATATAAGCAGGGTTTTGAGTCAACAATAAAGTAGCAAATATTTTTATTTTTTTATTTATTTTTAATCCCATTTATATCCCGCCCTTCTTCGAAGACTCAGGGCGGCTTACAATGTGTTTTTAGCAACAGCCCTCAT
>JANHFR010006674.1:161215-173523 GCA_032468015.1 Mimophis mahfalensis | reverse complement strand
GCCCGACTGGTAAGGGTCCAGATAATCAGTTTCCTCCAGGAACTGAGGAAGCTGCTGTGCCACCACGCTGTCAACAACCTTTGCAACAAAGCGAAGATTGGAGACAGGACGAAAGTTATCTAACACAGCTGGGTCCAATGCCGGCTTCTTAAGGAGGGGCCTCACCACCGCCTCCTTCAAGGTGTTAGATGTTTATTGTATTTTATGTGGTATATTTTTATTATTGCAATTATTGTTTTAACCTGTTTTGCATATGCCACTCAGAGCAGATAATAATTGGAGCAGCATATAAGTTCAGTAAATAAAAAGACTGAGTCTTCTAAACAGCTGGAATTGAATCAAGTGGCATCTTATTGCAATAAGTTACACAATTTGTCTTGTTTCTTTTGTTTCTGCAAATTTCATCTTATCCACGCCTGAAGGGAAAAGATTGATTATTTATTTATTTATTTATTTATTTATTTATTTATTTATTTATTTATTTATTTAATCGAATTATATGAGAATTCTAGTAGTTCCTCCATCATCCCAGGGAAATTTAGGATTGTTGAGGAAGATGTACTTCAGCTGAGTGAGAAGTACAACTTCCTCCATTCTTTCTCATTTGTGGGAATGACACAATTGGGAGAGAGAGCCAGCTAAAACACATTTGTATCCATTAGCCAGGATTTAAGATTTTCATTTCTTACAAACTATTATGGTCGTGTTTGCAATGAGTGTGTATGTAAAGTTTTCTTGTCATTTCATAACTGGTTCTCTTTCTTGCAGATTGAAAATGGTGGTGACATTACTAAAGCGAACAATATGGGCTGTATGCCAGTCCATGCAGCTGCCTTTTCTGGTTCGAAATTATGTTTGGAGATTATTATAAAGCGAGGTAAATACATTTAGGAAATCATCCATTAATACTGTTTATAACTGAAGTAGCACTCAGAAGTGACCCCTTGATATTATAGCATTGTAGGGTTTAAGTGGCTGTAAAAATATGTGAGTGTAATAGCCATTAATATGAAAAGGGCAACAGATGATAGGATGTGTTATTCTACAAGGCTCCTGAGACAGGAGGAGGAATAGGGCAGGGATCTAAGAGGGTGATATGGAAGGAGAAATGCTACCTCGTGCACATAATTTTTTGCTCTTGGTAAAGTACTTTACTTTTAGAAGTGTTTAAATGTTATCATAGTCATAGTACTGTTATTACTCAAAATAATGAAAAATAAGGAGCTTGGAACAGGATTACAGGTAGTCCTCAACGTATGACCACAATTGAGCTCAAAATTTATCTTGAGTGAGACATTTGTTAAGTTTCTTACTTAGCAATAGTCGTAATTTTACGACTTTTCTTACTAAAAGGCAAAAGATTTATACAATCTGAAGAGAAACCAGATTTCTTGCTGTAGTTGTTAAGTGAATCATTGCAGTTATTAAGTTAATAACCTGGTTGTTAAGTGAATCTGACTTCCCCATTAACTTTGCTTGTCAGAAGGTCATAAAGGGTGATCACATGATCCCGGAACACTGCAACCGTCATAAATATGAGCCAGTTGACCATGGGAATGCTGCAATGGTCGTAAGTTTGAAAAAGTCACTTTTTTCAGGGCTGTTGTAACTTTGAACAGTCACTAAACAAACTGTTGTAAGTCAAGGACTACCTGTATGAGAGCTAGATTGCAAAGAAATAGAGGACACTAGATGGTAGCAGAGAGACATACAGAAACATTAACACTTTGCTACCACTTTAATGGTTATTTGGAATTTTAAGCCCATGTTGGTTACCTCTGGATTGGAGTGGACAGTTATTGCCTGCTCCTGTATTAAAATGTATTTTCTGTATGTAGTGCAAATGATTTTATAAACAGAAGAAAGAAGGAACAACATAGAGGTTTTATAAAGGCACAGCACTTAACTCAGTCAGGATTCCTTGCTTTAGAATGTTTACAGTTTTGATAAGCTTTGTGGGCTGAATAAAATCTTGTAAAATGCACAGAAGTTGTCAAATATTTGAATACACTTTTATGTAATTTAATTTTTATATTTATTAAACATTTTAATAGGAACAACAAAATCAGTAAATTTGTTAATTAATACCCCTTATTCTTCTTCTCTTACAAAATTATATCAATATTTTTTTTTATTTTTAAGGTGAAGAACTTGGGTATTCACCTGAAAATCATATTAATTTTACTAATAATGGGAAATGTAGCCCTCTTCACCTAGCAGTCCAAAGCAGAGACCTGGAAATGATTAAAATGTGCATTGAATATGGAGCACAGATTGATCTGAAACAGGTAAAAATCTAATAAAAAATGTTTACATCGATTGTGATAAACACAAGCAGTTTTAAATTCCTGTTGCACATAATTCATGCATTACAATATTTTATTCTATGTTTACTTTTGGAATAACTATCTATCCTCATAATTTAGTAGCTCTTGGAAGCTTCTGCAATAGGAAAAAATATATTTATTTTATATTTCTTTTTCCATACACAGAAATAGTATTTCTTTTCTTTTTTTGTACACTCCCTGCTCTCTATTTAATGTAAAAAAAACCCCACACATATTTCCAAGTATCCTGCACGATGGCTGGAATTTTTTGAATTGTAATTCAGCAAGATACGAAGACCAGTATTTTCTACATTTATTTTGCAAAAAAGAAATGTTGCCTATAAACTGAATTTGAACAGAATCAAAAAGGAAGAATCTAGATCACATCTGTAATGCTGAAATCTATATAATTAATAAGACTTCAGAAATATTTAGCATAGAGATTAATTGTAAATTTTCTTTTGGTTTATATCTCTACTTATAGAGTGACAACTGCACCGCTCTTCATTTTGCTGCTACCCAAGGAGCTACTGAGATTCTCAAGTTAATGATGTCATCTTATACAGGAGAGGATTCCATCATTAATGCATTAGATGGAAATAAGGAAACATTGCTCCACCGGTAAAGGTTTTACCTAGGCTCCTTGTATTGTTTAAGATGTGGTATTTTCTTACTAATTTTTCCCAACAATATGAAGTTATTTGCACTGGTTTGAATAGCCTAGTTTCAGTGGACTCATCATCTAATCCAGGGGTATCAAACTCACGTCATCACGGTGGCATCATATGATACATCAGAACTCTTTTTCTCTTCGCTAAACCAAGCATGGGAGTGGCCAGTGCATGACACATCCGGCCCCACAGGCTGCGAGCTTGACAGCCCTGATCTAGGCGTTTGGCAACAGAGAGTGAGACCTCTCATTTTATTGACATCTTTTATTGATTTTATTGTATTTTCTTTTTTTATTATTGTTATGAAATGCCCAGCATTTTTAAGAGTCAGGCAGGATGCAAATTTAACAAATAATAATCGTATAACAGAATAGAAGAAAAAAAATGTAGAAAATCTCAAAACACAAAGACATGCAAACAGAAGTACAGAACAACTGAAGCAAAAGAAAGCACCAATAGTGCTTTCTTAGTACCAATAATTAAAAGCACCTTGGGGGAAATTCCAAGACATCTGGAGCACCATCGGCATTAACAAAATCACCATTAGTCAATTGCTATAAGCAATTTTACTTGGAACAGCTTACATTCTGCAATTGTACTTTTAAGGCCATCAAATAACATCTGCCTACCCCAGATCCTTGGGAAGGACTGGCTGGCTGAATAAAGATGCAAATCTAGTCTAAACATCTGGCTGACTGGGCAACCAGTCATAATAATAATTAGACATCCTTAGAACTCTGGTATTGCTGTTAAGTCACTGGGACTAAACAGCTCATGGATTTTAGTTATGGTAATCATGAAAAGCCCCTTTGTCATGCTGAACAACAATAATGGAAAAACATAATTGGAAGCTCATGTATTGTATACTTGGAAGAGTTTTTACTCTATCATGATTGGAGAGTAAAACTGATAAAAACAAGTACATCAAAAACAGAAGATACTTTTAATCTCACTATTATGTACTCATTATGACATTTTGGTTTGTTCCTTTTTTTTCTGCTAGGGCTGCATTGTTTGATCACTGTGAACTGGCAGAATATCTCATTTCAAAGGTAAACATTTGGATTTAATTGATTTTTTTAAATGAACAGCAATAAAGATTGGTATTAAACTTACTGCATGTTTGCATTGTAACATGCATTAAGATATGATTTAAAAATTAATTTCCTGTTTAGCTGATATATTACATTTACAAGAGGAACGCAAATATTAGGAATATGTAAGTTCAGTGGTGCTAATACCCTTTTATAGTATCAATGTAGGTTGAATGCTGCCAGTGTATCAGTTCTAGGAAACTATACTATATTGCCACAGCATCCAAATTAAGTGGTTTGACCAATGCAATAACAACAGAAGTCAGTAAAAACCTCTTATTTGAAACCAATGTTATGCCATTCTTTGTTAACATCTCTGCAGTTATGATTGATTTAAGTAGAGAAATAGACTATGGCATTCAAAGCAAAGAACACATACACACATACATAGATACATAATATAAATGAATTTATTTATAATACTGTATATAATATATACAGTACTGATGGCAGGTGGACCAAGGCAGTCAGAATGGATCTCCCACTTGATAAAAAGTGTCCATGAAAGAGACCTAAAATAAGATGAATTGACGACATCTACAAGTATTGGCCCAATTGGCAAAAGACAGCTTATAACTATATTGGTTGGAAACTTGGAGAAGAGGCCTTCATCCTGCAGTGGATAGACAATGGCTAAAATGATGATGATGATGATGATGATGATGATGATGATGATGATAAATATATCAACAATAACTTTTTTTTTAAAAAAAGGAAGACTTGCTCTAAAAAAAGTATTCTGAAAGCAACAATATAATGGCAAAAATAATTTGCCTTGAAAAGTCCAGGGTAGGGACTGACTCTTGTTTTGAAACAAGTCCAGTCCGCAGTTTGAAAGAGATAAAAAAGATTCTTTTTCGTACAGGACTGACAAATAGACCTTGTGAAGCAGTGGTGGGATTCAATTTTTTTTACTACCAGTTCTGTAGGCATGGGTTAGTGGGCGTGGCTATGCTGTCGGCCAATCAGAGGTGGTATTTGCCAGATTTCCGAATCAGTCAAAATTATCGCTACTGGTTCTTCGGAACTAGCCGAATACTAACTCTGTTGTGAAGCCTTGTCTTCTCTAAAGGAAAGGTCTGATTCATTTGTCTTAGTAAAAGGGTAGGTTCCTAACATTGGCTTCTTGGGTAGAGAGGCCTTTATTATTTAGGGCTTTAAGGGTTAAATCAACAATGTTGTTATTATTATTTAGGGCTTTATGTGCCCAATAAACTATTGGCAAACTTTGTACCTTTTCCATTTCTACAATATTACCTTTTTGAGATATGTGATATGATTAAAAAAAATCTTGGTTTTTTTTATTCCTGTACTAAGAATTTCCAACAACATGGAGTTGCCTGTTTTACTTCTTATTAGCGGAGGCCTACATTTTATCCATCAACCACATCAAGACCATTTTTCTTATCAGCTACCATCACTTTCAACTTTATATATATAAAGTTGCACTTTTCCCCCCTCAATGTGCATCACTTTACACTTCTTCATACTAAAACTTTATGATTTTAAGGCTGATTTTTACACTTTGGAGAGATTCCTTTGGATGTCTTCTCTGTGTCTTTTTGCTTACCCACTCTAAATTATTCGATACCATCAGCAAACTACTTGTTACTTATCTTTAGTTTCTGTTCTTTTCTGAATAAGTTAAGAAGCAACTAACTCAATTGCTCTTCATGTCCTTGCATTACAAGAATTGATCACATATGTCTGCTTTTTGGTTTTTTTTGATCAATTAAAATTTTGTTAAAGAACCTTGCTGTGAAGTTTGCTCAATAATTTTTTGGGAAATGGGTTAACCACAAGCTTTTTGAAAGTCTAAAAAACTATTGATTACCAGTATCCTTATGCTTCTTGGGCACTTTCAAATAATTCTAAAATGACTGTAAAACTCTTGAGCATTGCCTATCCTTCTGCATGTTCAATAAATTAATCTTTAGTTAAACTTTCCACTATGTTCCCTGCAAGAGAGGTAACTATTCTGCAATTTCTTAGTTGCCAACTAAATCTCCTTTAAATTTTTTTTACTGTGATTACTTTCTGTTCCTCCAATATATAGATGAACATATTTCACAATTTGCAGAAGGTTTAACTGTTTCATGCTGAAGAACTTTTAAATGGATCCTATCTAGATATTGTTGTTTCGAAATTGTCAGTAGAATCTAGAACTTCACTTGTTAATGCTATTGTGATATTGGCTGCTTTGTAATCATGCAATTGCTTTAAGTGAACCGAGAGTGCAAACAGAAACAGATTAACTTCAATTAAATTGCATTTATCTTGTTTGGAAGGGGTGGTGTAATGATGGCTGAGTTTCTGAATATCATTGATCTTCAGAAACCCATGGAATGTGAAAACAAAATTTAAACAAGCTGGAGTGACAAGAAACTATTACAATGGCAAATCTAATCCTGATGTAAGTTAATATGTCAATTGCGTTTATGTTAATAAGTTTTGAAATTAAGTCCTTGTTCATTTGGTCATTCCTGAGTTTTCTGCAAGGAATCTTTTAACTAGTCAAGTCAGAGGACAAATGATTACAGATAGTGTCTATGGAGATTCTCAGTCACCCAGAATATGGTTGTCCCAAAGGTACTTTTCCAAAAGGGGACTGAACAGTTTGCTTTTTTTTCCTTTGGAAATTTTTCTTGGATGAGAAGTCAAACATTTTCAACAACAAAAAATAAAAATAAAAAAAATGAAGAAAGTCCAGTTGCCTTTTGGAAAAGCATCTTTGGGGCATTACAGATAGTGCTGTATTGAGTTTTGACCGTAGTATTTCCTATGACCAGAATTAGATGGACTGTGTGAAATTAATAGATTTGTAAAGTCTGGCTGTTTTGTAACATTTAGTAATATAAGTATGTGACCTTCTATTGTCATATTGTAAGAGTTATTATCAAATGGCTACCATTTGGTTTGCAAATGGTAGCCAATCAAGTAGAGGCAAATGGGAAAGCTAACACTATCTGTAGTTGACCATCACATCCAGGTGATCTCTTCCATAAGTGATATAAGATATGGAGAAGAGGGTGGACTCTTCTTCTCAGGATATCCTTTCTGGATGTATATGTACATTCATTTAATATTCCTCTTGACAATAACTGACTCTCTCTACTTCTTAATGTTTTAATGCATTTATACAAATTGAGCATACAATTCAGTGGTGGGATTCAGTTTTTTTTACTACTGGTTCTGTGACATGGCTTGGTAGGCATGGCTAGGTGATCAGCCAATCAGAGGTAGTATTTACTGGTTTTTTACTGGTATTCCAAACCAATCAAAATTATCACTACTGGTTCTCCGGAACTTGTTGGAACTGGCTGAATACCACCACTGGTACAATTATATCTGCATAAATTCTATTAGATTACACACTCTGCATAATAAAATAACATGTAGTGTAGTTGATACAACACAGTAGCAAACAGAACCAACAGTCCTGTTCCCTTCTCCACATGTTATGTATGTTTAAATGAAACTAATATGATAGAAGATTAGCAGAGAAACAAAGAGGAAGCTACATGGGTGGCAGCAACATTATGTTAAAATGTTTCTGGATGGGATTGAAAATAGGCTACATCGATGGCATGTTTTCCAGCAGTTCTGTTTTTCATGTTTGTGGATGAACTGCTGTAAGTAATTGATAGATAAGTTTATTCTACACTGCCACCACGAATAGTACCAAACTCCTCTCTTTGCTTGATAATATACATTTTGTGGGTTTTTATGCTCAGAATAAAAAAGCAAAATCATGAAGAGCCTCTTTTTAAATCAGAAGCTTTCCTTTTGGCTTGAAATGTAACCAATGTAAATCATTTTCTTTACTACACAGTAAGTCCCTATATGGTATATTCTTAACTATTGAAATGAACATCGCATCTTAGATGATATTATTTTGAAAAAAAGACCTGAAGTCTATACAAAACTTTCAAAAATAATGCTTCAAAAACACTTCTGGGATTGCCAAGTAATCACATTGCACTATCCTACTAGAGTCCTTCAGGTAGCAAACACACACAGTAGCAAGCAGCAAGTTGAGAAAATCCTTTATATTCAAGTTACTGAAAGTTCCTGTTTGGAGTCAGTGGAACCTTTGACTTTTAGTTCTAAGGAGCAGTGGAAAGAAATTGAGTTGAACTCTGGACAATAGAGGCCTAGCCTGAGAAATTAAATTCTTCTTATTGATGATCTACTCATGTTTAAGTTTTTCTTTGTGAGAAAAAAAATGTGAAGGCTAGCAACCAACTCTTTATGACCTCAGACTTAAAAAACTTGAATATGTTTTATTTGTTTATTTATCAAATTTATTCATTGGCCCTCAGCTGTGTGAATCTGGGCAGTTTAAAAGCCATATAAAACTTTTAATCTAGATTAAAAACAAAGTCAAAAATAGGAGTAAAAGCAAAAGATGAAGGGATGCTTAAGTAAAATGAAACATTTTGCATTGTTGAATTCCTTTCTGTTGCCCAGATTTTGCTATCAGATTTTATCATTCTTTTCTATACACTGTCCAAAAAACTTTGCTTCTTCTGTTATTTATAATTTATGTTAAGTCTGAAACACAAAAAGACCAAAATTGGCAAATCTTCAGTGCAAAACTATTTGGCCCAACATGAACATGTTTTATTTCTTTTTTTTTTTTTTATCATTGTTTGCTTCCTAAGAATTCAGCTATCAAAAATGTAATATTTATTTGCAAATAGCAGTCAGAATTAGGTGGTGCTATGTATGATTTTGGACTGTCACTGAATTCACTGATGAGCTAGTGAGAAACCTGAATTTTAAAAAAAGTAGTTGGGAATATTCATTGAATAGGAAAAGATTTTTAACACACAAGGTTGAAGAGAGTGTTGCTTTAATAAGTTAGTTTGCTTTATGTCAGGGTTCTCAACAAATGTGTTGTGATTTCAGAATATTCAATCTGCTTCATTCATTGGTGAGTCCATGTGGAATAAATGAATAAAACCAAATATTCAGTCACAGCTGAAACTTGACTATGCAATAAACAAATCAGTATCCACAGGCAGTAAATAATGAAGGGGAACCCTATTGTTAAAATGAAATAGTTCTCCAGTAGAATAACCCATTTACCAAGATATCTGCAGAATATAGTTTAAACCCCCCACCCAACTGATTATCTCGGGCTTATTTCACACTTGTAGAGGTTTTATCTCCTTCATAAAATTGCTGTAAATGTATTGTAAGCCACCCTGAATCTTCAGAGAAGGGCAGCATATAAATAGAAATAAAAATAAAATAAAAATAAAAATAAAATGTAAAACCTTGCTTTAGAAAAAGCAGATTTGGTAAATAAAGAGAATCGAAGTTGCAAAATTTCTAGACTGATCTGTGGCCCCAAATTCCTGGCTTTTAATATCAGTAGGCATGCCATTCATTTTTTGTCTCCTCTCCAAAAGTCTATAAAATGTCTTTTGACCATATAAGAAGGTTGTTATTACAAAAGCAACCACACTTTAAAAAGGTTTCATTTTAAGAACAATATCTGTATTAGAGGCTTGTGATGTCTCAAAGAGCTTCTGAGCTCACAGAACTGCTTTGGGAAATGGAAAACAAGAGGAGCTTTTTAGGGACATACTGGTACATGTTATAAATGAATGTATATATATTTCATGCCCAAGGTTTCATATAATTTGTTAATTAATACAGCAAATTCATGAAACCAGGGTAGAGGCTAAGGATTGATTCTATGAGGATGAGCTTTGTTTCTAAAGGCACACTGAGTAACATACTAACTAATCACAGTTTAGCTTAATAGGATTTGTTACCCTAATCTCTGTGAGTTTTACATGTTGTGTGCAAACAGAAAATAAGAACAGTTGAAAATATTAACTATATCAACCATGGCTAGATTGAATGTCATCTGAGAACCAGGTGGTCCTGGGGCTGTAATGATAACACTTACTACCAGTTTTACTTCCCAAATTATCAGAAACAGTTTCAGACCAACCTCGTCATTCTTACTGCTGGTGATTTTGAATGCAAAGGACATCACCAGTAAGTGCCTCTTTCCACCGTCTATCACAGTGTTTCTCAACCTTGGCAGTTTGAAGATGCATGGACTTCAACTCCCAGAATTCCCCAGCCAGCATTGCTGCCAAGGTTGAGAAACAGTGGTCTGTCAGAAGGACACAAACATGGAATCCAGCTATTGCTCTGTCCTAAATCCATGTTGTGAGATACTATGAATATACCATGAGGAGAGGGACTGCAAAATTAATAAATTGCCAACCCTTTGATCTTCCTAAAAACGCTGAGATATGGCAGCTTAATTGGAGAGAGTTCAGAAGGAAAGAAGTGGGATGAGGCAGAAGTTCCTACTTATTTGCCTCAGGACTCCAGAATTCCAGTGTTTCCATTACAAATCAGTTTCGGTCTGATTCTTGATGAATTGATGATTTGGTGATTGAACAAAAATACCAGAATGGAATATATAGATGCAGAATCATTTTAGTGTGGTTCAAATACTAGATATGGAAATATCCAGAATGACCATGGGGCAATTATTAATATTTAGACTAACAGAATGATATTGAGGAGAAAAAGTGCAGTGGAACTGATTTTGAACAGTCGTTCCTCCCAATATCCACATATCCTCAGCCCTTTTCCCTGATATGATTTCAAGTAAAGATCAGTAAAGAGACACTGAATAAGCATATATGAAAAAGTCTGTAATCTTGAGCCCTCTGGTTATTTTGGATGTTATGTCTCCTTAGTCCTAGCAAAGTCATTGGAAATGGAATATGGGAATTTTAATTGAATAGGCTTTGCCAGCACTTAGGATGAAAGACGGCTCAGTGATTTCAAAGAACTCATTACATCCTATCATTCAATCTTGCTGGCACAATAAAATCGTGATTTATTTGCCATAATAATGAATGCATGTGAGTATTGTAAAATGTTTCCAAGATAATGAGACATAAATATCCCTAATATTGTTTTAGGCAGAAAATGGGGGGTCCTCTATGGTTATAGAGTTGTTCTGATCAACAATTCTAATTGTATAAAATTTTTATTCAGCTATTTGCCTGAAGTCAAATCATATGTGATGTGCAGTAGATAACAGGAACAGAGCAATTAGCAATCCCAAACTCTGCATTCTTCACTCACAAAAGGAATTAAATAAAACAACAACTTTTAAAGATATTATTTATTGGCTGTCCATCTCATATAACTCTGGCTGGTGTGCAACAAACAATAATTGCTGTAACGTTGTTCAAAATTGTTTCTTGCCTTGCAATTTGAGTTGCTGTTCTTTGATGCTAAGAACTCAGGTGTCAGATAGTTTGATATGATTTGGAGAGCTACTACTCTGCTGAAAACAAATTGCTGTTCTCTGAGATAGAGTTACAATGTCTGAACTGTAAAAATGTATATAACAGCAGATATATAAAAAAAATCTTACCCATCTTGCAGTTCTCAGGACTCTTGCAACCAGGATATGGTAGCCTTAGGTAAACAGTAGCAGATGATGCTGAAGCATCTCTAGGTCAAGAGACCAGCAGTGATCAATTTAGGCTACAATACCAGCAAGGAAGATTAGGTGGTCCAGACTACATATAAATGTTAGGTCTTATTTTTTTGTCAGTTGAGAACAACCACCTTTTCTCTTTTTGCTCCATTCGCCATTGAGGTTGTATCTTAAGGTTTAGGACTTTTCTTTTCCTTGCTATGAGCTGCTTCAGGTTTTAATAATTTCTGAGAAATAAGGTAGAAAAACACTATGTAACCAAATATACATGAATAAACAGCAGAGAAGGACTCTTGGGATAGACATATGGTACTACTTCATGGCAAGTGGTCACTGCTATTTCCTGACAGGCTACTTCCCACAGAGCTTCTGTGATTTAATGTCACCACTGAGAGCTGAAACTCAGAACTATGTGGAAAACCCTGGGTACTTCAACCTCAGTGGACCAATGATTTAGGAAAATATAAGGGAGCTTTTTATATCCTTAAGAAAATATTTAATTGCATAATATGTAATACTTGGGAGTTAATATTCCTTTTGTTCTAGTCGACAGAACAACAGTGCCTTCAACTTGACAGGTTCAAAGAGTTTGTTAACATCTGCCACAGATGCTAACTAGAAGAATCTGAAAGAGACTTATTTCTACTTCCTAGACCTTGGTGGAGCAGGCTGCAAGGACTTAGCCTAGCAAGCCAGCTGCCTGTAATTAGGCATGTTCAAATCTCAC
>JANHFR010006674.1:123558-134109 GCA_032468015.1 Mimophis mahfalensis | reverse complement strand
GGGAGTGGGGTAGGGCGGGAGAAAATTTGGAAAAATGTATTGTACTTATAAAACCTTTTAATAAAAAAATTTTGGCCTGAAAAGTACATTGAAATGGAACTAAATAATCAGCATTGTCCGTCAGCGTCTGGAGTTGAGAAAGTACTACCTGTTCTACTATCTTTAAAATCAAATTAAATACTGATGGAGGCATTCTCTAAGCAGCCACAAGTATCTCAAATACATATCTGATTACATATATTCCCTCTTTATTTTAGGTTGGCTACAGCTCAGTGGCAGAGAACACACTTGGCATGAAGAAGGGCCTAAGTTCTAACCTCAGGCATTTAGGAAGCCAATGGCATCCAGTATTGATAGTGCTGAACACCCAATGATATGACTGAGTTTATATTTGCTTTCATTCTTTCTGTGCTCTTATATGTTGAGTTGATCGCTTAGCTTCTCAATTCCATTCCTATGTTCCAAAGAAAGAATCTCTTCTTTATTATTTACCTCATGGAAAGACCCACATCCTGATAATTCCCAATGCTATGGGAACCCTGTGCAGCATTCCTTCTAGTTTGTCCTTTGTAACAGAGCTCATTTTTCAGTGGGGGTTCCCATTATTTCTAGGAAGGTTGTGGTCAAACCCATGCACTCCCCAGCCTTTTGATCTTTTGCATCCTCTTCATATCCCAGAGGGGGGGAAAAAGGCAGCGATTAAGACAGAGTTCCTTAAAGAACACATAGTCTGTCTTCTGTTTGACCAAAATGGTTTCCCAGTGAATCAAACTTTTCTCAGCTGAGGGGGGTGTCCCACAATAGGCTCTGAAAAGATGGATAGAGCAATTGTCCTGTTTAGTGATCCACGAAAGGAAAGGAGTCCTTAGTGAAGGGAGACCTTACACTAAATCTGACCTGACACTTTAGGAGTAAGACAATAAAAGGTCAAGGGGACTAACGAGAGGAAAAATTCCAACAATACATACCATAGCTAGCACACAGTTTCTGCCACCCAGACTATGGGGCAGCAGCATTAACTGCCTCAGACATGTGAAGAAGAAGTGAAGCGGAAAGAACTTGAAGTTTCCTTCTTAAGAATTGTGGCCCAAAATTTTCACAACTTAGCCAGGCCCCCCAAAGAGGTCAAAGTAACACCCTTGGGATGGACGGGCATTTTTGTTTTTAATACATTTAGCTGATGTAGATGAAAGGGGGGAAGAATATAGATTCTGCACCAAGTTGATTTAAAAAGAAACAAACCAAAACCAGAAGCTGGCCAGTAATATAAGTTTTTTCTCTCTCCCTCCATCCCTCCATCCTTCCCTCCCTCCCTCTTTCTCTCTCTTTCAATTATTTATTTATTTATTTATTATTAGAATTTATATACCGCCCTTCTCCCAGAGGGACTCAGGGTGGTGTACAGAGCACTTAAAACAAAACCAATACAAAAGTTAAAAAGTTATTAAATCAATCCAGCTCTAACAAACAATTATAAAAAACAAAGCTTGCTATTTGTTGTTATTGTTATTATTATTGTTATTATTATTAGAATATATAATTATGGTTTTCAACTCACAACTGGTCAATAGTTATGGGAACTTCCTTTAAGCAATGGTTAGTTGAGTGTCCTCCTCCCCACCATCTGAATGAATTGGGGGGTTTTTTGTGTTGTTGTTTTTTTTGATACTCCTGGAAACAAAAAAGGAATTTCTGGGGCACCTGTGTGCCTATCTCTGTGGTCAATCACATCTCCATTATCACTTCTTTGTAATAAGGATCTGGCCTTGTTGAAACACTCCTTCAGTCTAGCTAGTCAGAAACTCTAATTACTTTCTTTGGTGGTGTATGCATCAGCAGGCTACCTTTAGTAATGCTAAACAACAACTCATCAGGAAGAAAAAAAATGCTTCCCCCCCCCCCCCTGTTTTTCATATAAATGGGAGAGGTTTGGGGCCACTAAAATGGCACTTCTGCTATTTCTCAAAGAGGACCTCAGGGCTTTGCTAAGAATCCCAGTACTAGGCAAAGAACTATTGTATTTGAAAGATTTAACCATAGACTGCAGCTTGAAGCGGGATGTGGTAAAAATTCACTTTGCAAGGCATCTTAGTTTAGAAATCCTGGTCAAGAAAAAGTTTTAGTTAAGCCCAGCTATTAAAATCACACTGGCTAGGACAGCAGTATTCCACCCATTCTGCTATCAACGCCACAAAATGGACCCAACCATTTCTGCTGTTTTAATTCATGGAAGGGTACTGCTCCACTTCCAGGTTGTTAGGCTATCTGTGGAGTGCCCTAAGAAGGAAAAGAAAAACAGGTCTTGGGATCCAGAGCTCCAAAACCTTTTCCAGTCAGTTCTTGGTGTCCGTGCAGAATGTCCTCTTTGGTTCTACCAATACCATAGGAAACAGTCCTGGGTTAAAAGGTCAATCTGTTGAGATTTCCAAAGGCACCTGTGGAGTTTCTGCATCATACATACCCACTCACTTTGCCATATGTCAGTGTGTGTGATTTTGCAAGATTTACAAAACATTTCATTTTCTTTGTTTTGGGGGGCAGGGGATTGTATGCATCAAAAATGTTTCCCACTGCTGTTTGCCCAGTCTGATGTGGGTATAGTGCTATTCTAACTAGGTGCTGTGTTCATATAAGATCCTGAACTTCATTTCAAGAAATCAAGCCTTGACAAAAATGGAGGAAAAAAGATGGTGGAAGATTACAGCGCATGAAGCAATCAGAACATTTTATATTATTTATGTAGAACACACCAACGTTTTGGGAGATAACTGACCAGCCCTGCAAGAAAACAGACTCTATCTCTTTCCTGGGAGGAGGAGGGGGGGTGTCTGGAGTTTTGCAGCCAAATCAGGTACCCTGAATGTTTTCTAACTGCAGCTTGCTTATGAAACCTATGTATATCCTGTCACATCAGTACCTGTAAAGGAAATTAATTTAGCTTCTAAAATCTAGATGCAAATGATTTCACTTAGCAGTAGAAAGTGCAAATTAGCTTCTGATTTAGACCTTACTTTATACATCAGTTGTGGTCCTCTCAAAATTCTTCAGCTCTGAGATAGCTGAATTGGATTTAGAAAGGCCAGGTCATGTGAGAGTTCCCAGTTCTAAAAAGAACTAGAGGAAGAATTAGTGTAAACGTCATTCACATGCTTGGAACCAAAAAATAGCTCAGAGCCAAACATTAAGGCAATATTATTGTAGAAGTCCAAAGATTGCTCAATTTAGCAATTTAGAGATAAAGTGTCTTTGCATCATTTTTGCAAGTCAAGTCTTTCTTAAGCACTGTACAGTAGTTTTACCTTTGAATGTTTGCTGTTTTTAGCCGCTAATTGTTTGTCTTTTGAGCTGTTACAGGTAGTCCTTGACTTATTGGGACCAAAAACTCCATTGCTAAGCAAGAGTGTTGTTAAGTGACTCATGCCCAAATTGTATATTTTTTTGCCACGGTTGTTAAGCAAAGCACTGCAGTTATTAATTGGCTGTTAAGAGAATACAGTACAGTATTCCCCCATTAATTTTCCTTGGCAGAGGCCAGCCAGCTAAGATGTTTGCAGATGGTGATCACATGACTCTAGGATGCTGCAACTACAGTAAATACATGTTGGATGCCAAAGTACCCAAGTTTTGAATATGTGACTGTGGGGATGCTGGAATGGTTGTGTGAACCACTTTTCACAAAAAAGTTATAAGCACTTCTTTTTCAGTGTCATCACAACTACAAATATTACTCAGCGAACAAGAGCCTTGGTGGTGCAGCAGACTAAAGTGCTGTTATGTAGCACTTAGCTGCCAGCTGCATGCAATTAAGGCAAGTTCAAATCCCACCAGGCTCAAGGTTGACTCAGCCTTCCATCCTTCCAAGGTAGGTAAACTGATGACCCAGATTGCTGGGGGCAATAAGCTGACTTTGTAAAACACTGCTTGGGGCGGGGGCGAATGCCCTAATAAGCAGGTATATACTAAAGAATGAAGGCTATTGTTATGAAACATATGTATATGTTTCAAGAAGGTTGTAAGCCGCCCTGAGTCTCTGGAGAAGGGTGGCATATAAATTGAATAAAATAAAATAAAATAAAATTGTAAGTTGAGGATTGTTTTTCAGGTATATTTTGTGTCTCTTGAAACTAAAATTCACTAAAATCACTAGGTAAAAAAATGCAATGAGGAATATTTTTTTTCATTTATCTCTTTTTCCTACTGTTCTGTAATTCTAAAAATTCAGTGTTATTATATTATACTGAAGCAAAACCAGAAATATCTATCTATCTATCTATCTATCTATCTATCTATCTATCTATCTATCTATCTATTATCTGTCTGTCTGTCTGTCTGTCTACCTACCTACCTACCTACCTATTTATCTTCTATTTATCATCTATCTTCTTGTGTACTTACTATTTATTTATTTATTTATTTATTTATTTATTTATTTATTTATTTATTTATGCCACTCACAACTTCATAAGGCAGTTTTTAAATACTCAGCATCAGATTGAAAAAAAAGAGAAAGTCTTTCGCAGCAAACTTGAATCTTTTGTAAACCAGCTTATGAAAAATTATAGTCATAAATAATGCCAAGAATCATTTTTATTACAGGAGGAGATAAACAAAAAAAAATAAATAAAAAGAAGAGCCCAGAAGTAAATCAAAAGCTTGTAATGTAAAAGTGATGGCATCTTCTGATGAAATAGGATGTGATGGGAAAGATCTGAGATGCAAAAAACCATTGTCAGAGTTAACAGTTCTAGACTGCATTGGCCAACTATTTATCCTCTATTTAGCTCTGCTAATTCTGAAAAAAGTATGCAAATTAAGAATTATCCTCAACATAAGACCACTCAAAGATCCAGTTTTAGCAATGATGACGTTAAAATGATGATTATGACACTAATGGAGAATTGGAATATTGTTATATTGGAAAAAAAAACCCTAACAAATACTTAAGTGGTTTGTTGCCTTTTGATCACTCTAATTTCCTTTCTCTGCCTCTCTGATTATCTCTGGATTAAGAGCAATGAGGTTCAACACTTTATATTCAGAAGCAACATTCCAGATGGAGTTGGGTGATAATAACACAGTGGTAATGCTCAGAGCTGGTATTCAGCCAGTTCCGACAGGTTCCGGAGAATTGGTTACGATAATTTTGACTGGTTTAGAGAACCACCTCTGATTAGCTGATGCCAGCAAATACTACTTCTGATTGGATGACAGCATAGCCACGCCCACTAAGCCACACCCACAGAACCAGTAGTAAAAAAAATTGAATCCCACCACTGGTAATGCTCCTTCTCACTGCATCTCCCTGCCATAGTATTTTGGGGCTTTCAGGATGGCAGAATGTATTTGCCAAATCTAGTCTATATCTCGCTATTTCCCTTCCTCCCTAGCTTAATACTGGATAGCCAGAACCCATGAAGATAGAAGGTTTGGAAAAGAAGGGCAAAGCCATGTAGGTCCAAAGTTTCCTTTAATAATTCTTGCTCTTCCTAGCTTTCTCAAGCCATTTGTGAATGAAACATCAGCCTGTGATGTGTGTGACAATAAAGCAAATTGGCATATATGGTGGAGAAAGCAATGAGTACGTTTTACAACGATGGCAAATGATTTTGTCCAAATTCTTTCATGTGAACTATTATGGGAGATCAACATGCACAAACCTCACAGTTGCAATCAACAAGTGCTTAGCTAACCCAGTTCCTAAGAAAACATGCTTAAACGTGCTTACATTCCAGCAAGAAGAAACTGAAGGAGCAGAAATCCAAGACAATTTGGAATTAAGATTTCTCATATGCAGATCTTTTCTACAAGGCTTGACACAGAAATATAATAAGATAATGACAATGTCTATAGAGCTATTACCCTGTGGTATGTATGCATATCTCTGCATATGTCCTGTTGGATTTGAACTGCATACTGGTAAAAGTATAGATAAATAAGCAAATAAATGTGTTGGGATTTATTTTTCCCCACATTATAATCTCAAGCCATATTGATTTTAACCAACAGAAGCATATGGGAGATTTATGCTATACAGCAGTGATGGCGAACCTATGCCACGTGTGTCGGTGGCGGCACGGAGAGCCCTGCCATGTGGCATGCGTGAGTCTCTCAAGGTGGGCCCGCCCACCTGCCCGAGGGTCTTGTTGGACCTAAATACATGGTTGCGGAAAGCAGAGCAGCTGCGTTCTGCAACTGTGAATATGCAGGGGCGTGGGGGGCATTGCACGTGTACCCGTGTGTACACGCGGGTCACGTGCACATTGCACCATGGGCGCTGGCACGCATGAGTGCGATAGCGCATGTGCGCTGGACGCTGCGACACGCGGTGGTGAAAACATTCGTCATCGCTGCTATACAGTATATTTTCAAATTTCAGGTAAGGAGTTGTATGCTGGTATATAGAAATATCTTAGCTCTAGAAAAAGACTAGGTTGCATTTTTCTCATTGATTAATTTTGTATATCAGGATTTTTTTTAAAGATGGGCACATTTTCACATATATAATTTCCGACTAGTAGCATGTAGTATATTCCCCAAATTACATTTCATTGCATTAGCATTAGCATAGATTGTGACACAACACTAATTGCCTCCTATAAACTGTGGGGTATGAATAATAATAACCTTCATATAATGTTTGTCCTTCCTTTGGATGGTCAGGTGCAAATATATCTGGTTAAGGTTTCATTTTTAAAGAAACTAGCTGATTATCCGGCTTCGCCTGGGTATAGTCGTCCATCTGCCTACGCCACTGCCTGCTCTGTCCCCGTGTCTCACCTGAGCCTAAGGTTTCAAAAGGCCTCATCTCTTCCCAGCCTAAGGTCATTGTGGTGACTCCGCTGTTGCCTCCTATGGACAGCCGCACCCTGCATTTCAAAAGGCCTTCATATCATCTGCTCCTCCTTCCCTGCATGGCCCTCACCTTGTCCCGGGCAGCCTCCATTTCAAAAAGCCTCCATATTGGTGGCCTGTACTGCACATGAGCCAGGCTTAGCCTGATGCTGCTCTCTGGCACCCCTTGTGGAGTACTGTGATGGCATTGGCAGTATCTCCACAGTGCAGGGGTCAGCGGTCATTTTAGGGGGCACAAACCCCCCAGTGGCAACTGAGACCCCCCACAGTAGTTTTCTCCAGAGGGTAGGCTACCTACATGGCAAGTTTCATTGTGATTGGTCCAGTTGTTAAAGAATGTATACAGAACATACATACACATGCGCACACACACACACAGTCTTCATATTTGCAGTCAACGCATTCCTGGTTTCCCCACAAGCCTTCTTCGTACATTTACCCATATACACATTAAACATCTATTTTTACTCACTGCTCAGTTTTGAACCATTTGCTATGCACACAATTTAGCTTCATCGTGTAACGTTCTTAACTTAATCAGAAATTATGCTTCAACTGCATGTTCTCGTAAGATATTCAACAATTCAATCCTGGGCACTTTATCCACCCTTTCAGGAGGAGAATGGTGTTGCCCTTTGGTGGGCAAACACTCAGAAGGGCTCTGCGAGCCTCTTTTCCAACTAACAGATTTTATGAAAGGCAGAAGCTTGCATCAGATGTTTGCTGTAAATATTATTTGCCTGGCACTCACATTTCAGCCCAACCCAACATTAGTAATCCACATATTTAAGATTGCAGTCCCATACAAGCTCCAATAGGAGAAAAGTCCACTCAAGTTGATAGCATTAGAATATTATCTAAGGAATTGGGGACAGCTGCAATTCTTAAAAGCTCCTGCCTTCAAATAAAATCTCCCCTTTTGATTTTGCCATGAGATGAATCAAGAAGCAAAATTGTCAGATGGCCCACAGCTTGAATCCCCAGGTCTCCATTTGTTAAGAGAGGAATGGCTTTATTAGAGATCAAGGGTACTGTAGTATTGCAAAGCTGAGAATCGTGCAGCAAAATCCCTAAGTACATTTCCCTCCCTTAGCTGTCTCTTGTAGCCCCCACCCGCACCCAGTGCAACCAATCAGGTTCAAGCAAGATGTTTTGGTCAGTCCAAGCATAGTTTGGACTACGCTCCCTCCTTCTTCCAGCTGAGTGACCTTGAGGCAGCATCTCAAGGAGATACAGCACTTATTTTCATTTCCCAAAGCAGGCTCCCCCTCATTCCCCCTCCCCATGGTTCATGGCAGACCATCACTGCATAGCAGCAAAGCACAAGCAAGCCCCAGGTAGCAGCTGAGAGAGTGAGTCATCGGGCATAGATGTCAATCTTACACCTGTTAGACAAGTCATAAATCTTACATCAGTCCAGCATATATGTGGTCGGCTCAGGACTGTGGAGTGTGTAAGGACTGGACACACTGCTGGAGACCTCCAGGAGAGTTAGGCTGGTGGAGCCACGCATGGAGGCTGAAGACTGCAAATGTCGGCTTATGCAATGGTGAGATCAGAATGGCCTCGAAGGAGCCTGGATGCCCCCTGGACCCCCTCCTTTGGACACCCCCCTCCCGTAACTGGACCTGGGGACTTTTTGGGACCTTGGTCGGGTTTCTCCTGTCTGAATTTTCTATCATCAGGATGTGTGGCCTACCATCGGAAGATCGTTTCAGCATCCTGGCTTCTGGAGATCAGCTGCAAGCTGGAATTACCCTTTTGGTTTTTCATCCCTCTCTCCTCCCTTGGCTTGACAGGGGAGATGTCAGCTTGGGCACTCAACCTTGCCACCCCACCCCACCCCTTGCGGCCATTATCATCTGTGGAGCCAGGTTGGCCGGCAGAGGTTGGCAAGGAGGACCTGCTAAGAACGGCCACTGTCCAGTTACACCGTCTTTCCCCCCCAAAAGAGGATCCTCTTGATGACTGGTTTAACCTAGAGAGAGTGCATGCTCTAATGTTGGACTTAATTGGGTTGTTTAAATTTTAAATTGTACTGTATTTCAATTGGGCTGTAACTTATTAGGCTCTAAATTTACTTAAACAGATTATAAGGTGTATTGTAACTGTTCCAACTGATGTAAGCCGCCCTGAGTCTTTGTGAGAAGGGCGGCTTATAAATCAAATAAATAATTAAAAAATAATCCAACCCTCTGCCCAAGCCAAGAGTCCTTATTCCATTCTGGACAAACAGTTGTCCAATCTTTTCTTGAAAACCTCCAAGGGTGGAACATCTACAACACTGAGAAGCAAACTGTTCCACTGACTCATTGTTTCCCTAATTTCTCCTTAATTCCAGGTTGAATCTTCCTCTGACAGGCTTCCAACTCTTGCTCCTTGCCCTGCCTTCAGGTGCTCTGGAGAGTAAACCGATGGCCTGAGCAGGTCAGGAAGCCTTGGGGTCCAGTGGAGCTAAATAAAGCGCTGGCTCCTTCTCCTTAGGAAGCTGCTTGGAGGGGGCTACACACTGCTGTTCACCAGAAGAAACCCCCCGTTGGAGTTTTGCAAAAACAACAACAACAAACAAAAACCCTGCCAGCCACTGTTCTTTTGCTTTATCCTTCCCTGTTCCAGGTCCTTTTATTTGGGCAGAAGTGGGAGATGTGCTGAACATAGTTTTTAGGAACAATGCCACACGGTCTTACTCCATTCATGCGCATGGAGTCCTAGAAAAGAACCACAGGGACTCCAAGACAGCAGTGCCTGGTGAGTCTTGCCAGCATTTGACATTTCCTTGGCAACCTATCTGCCTGAGTTTTGTTTCTTCATTTACATGTATTGTGTTTGCGTGTCTGTACCAAAAAGTCCACAACTGCATCATCTGCCCTAAAATGAGGACAACCTTCCCTAAGTCTAAAAAGCCTTAACAAATATGAATTTTCAATGCAGTCCTAAAACTGTAGCTTCTAGATGGACACGTGGTGAATTTAGAAATTCCTGGTGAGGAAAATGCTGATATTTCCTTCCTGCTTATAATTATCTTTCCTGATTCAAAGAATCCAGCATATCGGGTACTAGGCTGGGTCGATGAAGAAACATGTAAAACGGAGAAGGTCTTTATGCGACCATGCTGGCCGTCTTGTTTTCTTTTCACCTGTCCTTTGTTCTCCCATCTTTTCCCCAAGGACTGGAGAGATGCTTTTCTTTTTGTTTTGGTCAGTGACCATAATAAAGATCACAGTACTCCCTTTTTTTATATCAGTTTCTCAACATCAAAAACTTTAAGATGCGTGAACTTCAACTCCCAGAATTCCTCAGCCAGCTAAAATTCTGGGAGTTGAAGTCCACATCTTAAAGTTGCTGATGTTGAGAAAGATTGAAGTATACCATAGTCCAGTGAGGGAGTTTGGCTGTGAGTGGAAACTTGGTCCAAGATCAGCAGTGAGTTTTGTGGATTAATAAGAGTTTTGATCTCAGATTTCCCCAGTTGTCATTTGAAAGCTAATTACAGTGTCCCGCTGGCTCACGTAACAACACTAGTTGTGTTATTCCATCTCTCTTCACCTGCAATTGCTATGGAGGTCAGCAAGAGTCCCCAAATGCCATTTGAGGAAACAATTTATGAAAACTGAATAGAGGCAATAAAGGTAAAGGTAAAGGTTCCCCTCGCACATATGTGCTAGTCGTTCCCGACTCTAGGGGGCGGTGCTCATCTCC
>JANHFR010006674.1:108346-120034 GCA_032468015.1 Mimophis mahfalensis | reverse complement strand
CAAAACAACTGTAACAAACAGGCTAGAAATAAAAATTAAAATAAGCAAGAAAATGGTAAGAGAACACCTGTCTGACCTTGATGAATATAAATCACTGGGACCTGATGGATTGCATCCCAGAGTTCTGAAGGAGTTGGCAGATGTTATCTCAGAACCATTGTATTATATCTTTAAAAAATCTTGGAACACGAGGGAACTACCAGAAGGTTGGAAAGGAACTGATGTGGTTCCCATCTTCAAAAATGGGAAAAAACCCAACAGATCCGGGAAACTACAGACTAATCAGCCTAACATCAATACCTGAGAAGTTACTGGAAAAAATAATAGAACAACAGATCTGGGAACACCTAGAAACAAATAAACTTACAAATAGTAACCAGCATGGGTTTGTTAAAAACGGATCATGCCAAACCAATCTTATTTCATTCTTTGACAAAGTGACCAAATTAGTATACCAACGAAATGCTGTGGACATAGGTATATTTAGACTTCAGCAAGTAGACCACAACCTACTTTTTGATAAACTAGAAAAATGTGGGATAGGTAGCATCACCACCAGATGGATTTGCAACTGACTAAGAAACCATACTCAACAAGTAGTCCTTAATGGTACTATATCTACATGGAAGGAAGGAAGAAGTGAGATACCACAAGATTCCGTCTTAGGCCTAGTACCCTTCAGTATCTTCATAAATGACTTAGATGAAGGAATAGAAGGGGAACTCATCAAATTTGCAGATGACACTAAGCTGGCAGGAATAGCCAACTCCCTAGAAGACAAGCTCAGGTTCCAAAAAGATCTTGACAGACTTGAACAATGGGCCCTATCCAACAAAATGAAATTTAATGTGGCGAAAGGCAAGATTTTACACCTGGGCAGGAAAAACCAAAGGTACAAGTACATATTAGGTAAAACCTGCCTCAAAAACAGTAACTGTGAGAGGAACCTTGGGGTCCCAGAGGACAATCACTTAAACATGAGTCAGCAGTATGCGGCAGCAACCAAAAAAGCTAATACAATCCTTGGTTGCATAAACAGGCATAGAATCAAAATCACATGAAGTATCAGTACCACTTTATAAAGACTTAGTGAAAAGAAAGACTAGGGGGGATGTGATAGCAGTATTCTAGTATTTGAGAGGCTGCCACAAAGAGGAGGGGCTCAACTTATTTTCCAGAGCACCAGAGGGCAGACAAGAAACAATGGGTGGAAACTAATCAAGGAGGCAATCTGGAATTAAGGAAACACTTCCTAACAACGATGACAATTGACCAGTGGAACAACTTGCCTTCAGATGTTGTGGGTGCTTTCATCGCTGGAGGTTTTTAAGAAGAGTCTGGACAAGGTCACTTGTCTGAAATGGCATAGGATCTCCTGCTTGAGCAGGGGGCTGGACTAGAAGACCTCCAAGGTGCCTTCCAGCTCTGTTCTGATTCCTCAATGCCAACAACTCGCTCCATTTCATTTTCGGATCTTCTGAAAAGCAGTTATCCCCCCTCCCCCATCTGTTTCCTGTGAGATCAGAAAGTGAAAGAAATGTAGCATGCATGCTTTGAATGGGCCAATATGATCACACTGACATGCCATTGCTTAACCATGGAGCATTTAAGTGGTGTATGTGTGATGACTATGTGCTCCGGATAGTGCTTCCTGCATATTTATTGCATTCAGTAATAAGATTTTCAAACTTTCTGCACATGGTTGGGAGATACTTAAGCAAGTTCAGACATGTTTTTAAAGAATAACTACTGCTGTTCAATTTTTAAAAGAAATTCTAAATTCCCATTCTTGAACTTATGATGTATTCATTGTCCATTTTATACCCTTTAGAGACAACAAATGTAGGCGCTTCCTTGTAGTCACCTAGTGGTCATCTGGGGTGCTGCAGGCCATATTTGTACTCATAGTAATTTGTTTGTCTTTCCTAAATATACTTACCTAAGCGTATGGTCCACAGATTTAAATGGGTCTCACTCTTGAAATAGATTTGTGGCTTACACTAAACTGGAGTCAGGCTAGCATTAGGAGAAAGTCTGTGGAGATTCTTGGTCATCCAGGTCATAGTTGTCTCAAAGGTACTTTTTCAAAAGGCAACTGGACTGTTTTTATCTTGAGGAAGAAAAAAGAATTGTTTTGCTTGTCATCCAAGAAGCAAAACGTTTTCTTCTTCCTCAAGGAAAAAAAACCCAGTCCATTTGCCTTTTGGGAAAGCACCTTTGAGACATTTAGGAGAAAGATTAGAAAGTGGAGGTATCTTTTTGCGTTATAGGGAATATACCTGACAATCTGGCTTCTCTGCCATAATTTTTAACATGAAATAATTCTTTTGTGCAAAATTGAACTAAGCAAAATTAAACTTCACAGTCTTGTTCTCATTTAATACCAATCCAACCATTTCTATACGCTACTATTATTTGCTGTCAGTGTCTGACTAATTGACAATAAAGAGCCATAGATAAATTGGGGTGGGTGGGAGATGATACCGCTCCCCTCATGTTGTTTCTTAGTGGTTAGGAAAGTTTAATAACTTGGAATTGTTTTCTGGAAGGAAGCCTAATAGTGTATCTGAGCTTGGGGCAACATACATTAACTCGAAAGGTGGCTAAAAGGCAGGAAAAGTTTTGGCACTGTTGTTTTGTGAGACTGATACTGGATCAAGGTGTCTTGTGTTTGCTACCCAGCATACAATGAATATCCTGTTGATAGACTCTGCTTGTCCATTTGTAAATATGGTGGATTTTGTAGATATAGTGCCCATTTCTCCTACTTTTTCATTCAGAGGGATACAGTTGTCAGGCATTTCCTCTGAACTTCTTATAGACTCCAGACTTCATTCAGTGGATCAGATCTGCCCTCCTCTTTAACCCCTCATGTACATTTCAAATCTGTTGTAGAGACTTGAGAACCATCTGGAGAAAATTTATAGCACATGTAGGGTTTGAAGGGAGGAGTAGAGCAAGAGCAAGGCCTTTTGCACATGTTGAAGTCTGCTTATATAATATTGGATGCAACCCTCTATTAATGGACTAACATCCGCCTGATACATATATGGAATTCTGTCTGGCTGACTCTCTTTAAGACAGAGAAAGATAAGCATTTTTGTAGAACGTTTGATTATGCAATTTCTACATGGAGACGTTCACCTCCTCCTTTGAACACACTGTAACATTTCCCCCATAAAATTCCATGTTCTTTTCCCCCCCTAATGCTGAGGTTATGAACTTTTTATTTATACTACAAGTAGGAGATTAGATTTATTTATTTGGGAGAAGAGTTGTTTAAAACAGATTTTCCCCCTTTTCAGAGACTACAGCAATAGGTTTTTTAATGTATATGGTGAAAAGCTTTCATGCAGCTAAATGAAAACAGCAGCATCAAAATATGCTCAAAATATTCCTTCCTGAAGTTATTGGCTTGAAGAAAATGCATCAGAAGAAGCTGGGAGGGGTGGCAGTGGAGAGCTCAATGGGTAAGAAGAATAACCAAGGGCTTAATTTTATGCATCTGGTCTTGGCCTTCTCCCCCCCCCCCCCAATGTTTTAAAATCTGCATTGATGGTACTTAAATAAACCGTGAGTACCAAGCCTCTCAAAATCTTCTGACTGGCATAAAAATGCTCCCTGATTTGCATTAAAGTCTCAGAGTAGCACTGTTTCTTCCTACTGATTCATAATAAATGTCACTTATTTAAATAGAAGATTAATTAGGATGTGTGGCTCTCTGTTGGTATTAAATGAGGATCCTATGGTGAACTTGCATATGCTATGGTGGCAATTAAGATACAACACTGCTTTCTTTTCTTTTTTTATAGTTTTATTGATTTTCTACTATTACATTTAATTAGTGCTTAATAAACATTGTGTTGTCTGGGTTGTTTTGTTTGCTCAACAATACCGTACAAATTATATTCCTAATCTTTACCTCTTTATTCCAGCCATTGATAAAATAAATTTCATGTTTGGTAGTATTCTGTATCTTCTTTCTGTTTAATTATCAGTGTAAGTCTGTCCATTTCTGCACAGTCCAATATCTTCTTAATTATCTCTTCATCTAGTGGTATTCATTTTTCCAATGCTGCACAAATACAATCCTTGCTGCTGTTAATACATGCAATATTAAATATACACTTCATTTATGAAGTTTTTCTGGTACTATGCCTAATTTAAAAAAAGTCCAGGTTTAAGATCTACATGTTTCCCTGACATCTTTTTTATATTTTTGCCCAAATTTTTTTGCTTTAGCACAAGTCCACCACAGATGATAATATGTGCCAGATTTTTGGTTACATTTCCAACGTTTACTAGATACAACACTACTTTCTTGATGTGTGGAAATCAGATGCAACACACATTGAAAGTACTTCAGATCACTTGCAGTTAATTAGTGTAAGTTAATTACTTCCATTTTTTAGTAAACGATTACTGAAATAAAATTAAATAGAATAGAAGCAGTGGCAAACAATTGCAACCCACCAATTCTTATTAACTATCTTCAATTTACTCAAAGATGATGGATGATGGGGATGAATTTAGGTGGAGATAAGTAGTGGGGGGGGGGGGGGAGCCAAAAAGATGTAAATCCACCGAAGACTGTAGTCTAAAAAAATTTATATTTCATTCTTACAGAGATGGAAAACTCTGATCAACATTTTAAAAAAATATATCAATATAATCACTTCTTTCATAATGCAAAAATCTATATATTGAATTTCTCCCCCAAAACATAAAGCATGTAGAAATAAAATCAAGGGATTTTGAAGTAAAATTAGAAGTAAAATTAAAGGAACATACAGAAAATACTGTAAATGACATGAAGTGGGCAACCAACATCCCACTGGGATAATAATGATGATGATGATGATGATGATGATGATGATGATGATGATGATGATGATGTCACTGGTACTTGTGATATATTTTTGAATTTTCAGGTGACTGAGTTTCATGTTTAATGAATAAAAGAGATAATAATAATAAAATTATAAACCTGAGTTCATTAAACATGAAACTCAGTCAGCTGAACATTTAAAAATGTATCACAACTACCATTGATTGGTGCTAATGGTGGATACGGGTGGCTGCCAGCGTCCTAAGTATCAATCAAGTATCTTCTTAAAATATGTGATGTTCTGAGTATCACAGTTTTTTTGCAGTTCCTCAGGTGTTATTGCAGGAAGCTGCAATTTCTTGATATCTTTTGTAAAATTCTTGGACATGGTAGTAAGTGCCCCAATGACAATGGGCATTGCTGTTTTATATGTTTCATCCATAACTGTGTAGCTTTGATGGCCAGGTAACAATATTTGGTGATTTTTTTCCAGTTCTTTTTTTTTCAACTTTGGCGTTTCCTGGTACAGCAATACTATTATTATTATTATTATTATTATTATTATTATTATTATTATTATTATTATTATTATTATTATTACACTATAATGTCACCAAAGGCACGCTGTCTCCATTTCATCACTTCAGGGCATCCTATTTTATGATTTTTGATTTACAGTACAACAGTTCATTTAAGTCACCATTCAAATTTACAATGGCACTGAAAAAAGTGACTTATGATGGTTTTTCACACTTATAACTGTTCTCTTAGTCACATCATTAAAATTAAGACACTTGGCAACCAACTCATATTTATTATGGTTGCAGTGTCCTGGGGTCATGTGATCAGCTTTTGTGACCTTCTGCTAGGCAAAGTCAATGGGGAAGCCAGATTCACTTAACAACCACATTTGCAATTTAACAACTGTGGCAAAAAGGTTGTAAAATGGGGCAAAACTCATTTAAACTGACTTAGCAACAGAAATTTGGGCTAAATTGTGGTCGTGCATCAAGGACTACCTGTATTTATTATTTATATACAAATATTAGTTAAACATTATTTTAACTGGCAAGCTTAAAAGATGCAAATCACATAAATTGATGCACTGTTTATACAAAAAATTGAAAATAATTATACTTCATAATAAATGTTACACAGATATTGTGAATTCTTGAAAATCTGGCCCATTGCAAGCAAAAATTAAAATCTGCTAAATAAATTTTCCCCTGCAGTAGTATCATGCCCCAGTTTGGATAATTTCATAGCCAAATTATATAAGAGATTCAGCTGTTAGTCCATGTCAGTAATAATAAAATTAAATATACATGCAAAAAATATTAGAGTATATACAGTATAACTATGTTGGCAAGAAACAGTAAGATAATTAATTTTAAATAAGAGGCTTGACATAGCCTGGAGTCTTCCATATGCTCATAAACATATATCATAAGAGCATTCCTTCGATTTTGTTTCAAAACCTGAGTACTATCAATTATATAATATAGAATGCAATGAAACAAAATAGGAAAGGGTAGACCAAACAAAGAGAAAATGCTTAATGTTATTCATCATTAACATACAGCTGAGCAATCAAGTCAGAATACACACTGAAAAAAAGCATTCAACAAAACTGAATGGTACCTTCAAATAAGCTTAAAGTAGAAGTGATTCATAAGAGAGTCAGTTTGCTGTAGTAGTTAAAGGACCAGAATAGAAACTAGGAGACTGTGAGTTCTAGTCCTGCCTTAAACAAGAAGCAGTGTTGGGTTGCTACCGGTTCAGCCTGGTTCGGGCGAACTACTTGTTCTGTTTGTTCCATACAGGCAATGAGTTGGGCCTGTCCACCCACCCCTGCTCTATGGTATCCCTTTTGAGCCATTCTTTTCAAGCCCAGATGATTGGCGCGGCAGCACAATTGCTGCCCATCAGCTAGGTTTATTCACTGGAGCTGCAGGAACTGGTCAATTGAAGCAATATTTGCATTTGCAACAGGCACACACACATGCACGCACAAATCTCACGATCACCGAACCAGTTGTTAGACCGGTTGAAACCCACCTCTGGCAAGAAGCCAGCTGGAGGACCTTTGGTCAATCACTCTCTCTTAGCTCTAGGAAGAATGTAATGGCAAAGTATTTCTGAAATCCTTGCCAAGGAAACTGCAGGGACTTATCCAGTCAACAGTGACTTAAAGACTCACACATAGAAAGAGATGGTTAATACAGCTATATGTTATGAATTTATCATCCTTAGAGTCTGGCAGCTATTAATTTTCATAAACCTTGGTTTTGAATATTTATTCTGACCAGATTTCTGGGAATCTTGGGACTGATGTTTCATTTTCCCCCTTTGATCCTGGAATCAAGACATTCACATGGTGATTTCTATGTGCAAAACCTCCATGAACTGCAAGCTGTTATTAGAATGAAAGCTAATAAACAGCAACAGAAATTCAAGTCTGCTCTTTTTTTCTAATTCAACCACTGCAAAAAATCAAACAGCTAACAATCTGATTGCTATGAAGACGATCCATTCTCAATCAGCTCTCAAAAACCATTGAAGGAAGATGTAAAAATGATTTTTTTTTCTTCAGAAAGAGAGAAAAACCAAGATTATTTTTTCTGCTCTGCCCAATTTCCACAATTTTTTTTTTTTTTTAGGATGAATGATATAACTTTTACCTTGAAATGTCAACTTATTATTTGATGATGCCCTCTATTTATAACTGTGCTGTAAGGGGTAAGCAAGGTTCTGGCTTCATTCATTTCTATGAATGAAGTTTACCAGTTAGATGTCATTATCAGTTAGAAGGGCTAAGCAACTTCAGAAAATATAAACTGAACTTCAAATGTTTATGGAGATCCTCAGTCATCCAGGTCATGGTTGTCCCAAGAAGCTGAAGAAACTTCTTGGATGAGAAGCTAAATGTCTTCAAAGAAAAACCAGAAAGTCCAGTTGCCTCCTGAAAAAAGCACCTATGGGATAAACTGAACTTGTTTTTGGTCATGGAACTCATCTTGAAGGTCCTGTTACATATTTGCTAAACCTATTGCCAAGTGCCATAATAAATTCGATCAACAGGATTATTTGTGGGAATAGATATCAATGGTAGCTATACCTTAGATTAATTCTACAATATCAAAACATCACACATACCGGTATATACACATATGCATGCGTATAAAGTAAATATATTGTTTGTAATGCGTGAATTGGATTCCCTGCCTGAATTCACTAATTGCATTTCCAAGTTACCTTGCTGGAGTTACTTACAACACGTTAAATGATAACGATAAGATTTTTTTTTATTCCTCTGACTCAGTTCTTCTTCACATCATCACTTTTACTTTCATTATTAATTATTACTAATTTCTTTGTTACTTCTAATTCTGATACAACATTTCCACTAGCCCTGCAACCACTAATCCACACAAAGACTAAAGAAAACAAAGGAAAAACTACCCTCAACTTTCAATAGGATAATCCTGCATGACTTTTTAATTTGTTTATTAGAGCAATAATTCAGGGTACAGATCATGTAAATAAATACAGGTTATTGTTACAAAATGTTCTCAACATCAGCTTCAAAATTCTCAGCAGTAAAGTGAAAATCCTTTTGGGATTGATGCCTTTTCTTTCTTTCAGACAATATTTGGGCTGGCCAGGGGGAACTAGAAGTAGCATCATTCTAATAAAGAGGAAGCACATTGCTATACAGGAAGTAGAGATGGGAGCAGAAGGAACTAGATAATGTAGAAGAAAGATTTTTACCCATGAGAATGTGATGAGCAGGAACAAAGTATTGCACTATCTGTTAGTTATGATTCCACCTGCATAAATATTTCATATTTGGGAATCTTGAAAGGAAAGTCTTTGAATTCTACTGATTTTTATTTAGAGATTAGAAATCTCCTGATGACCATGACTGAATACAAGTAGGAAACTAAAATAGGGCTTATTCTGCAGGACTTGCTCCAGCAGTGATGCTGACAGTAAACGGGCTTTATTTCTCTATTGCTTTGGCAGAATATTATTTAATGAAAATTTACAATGGTCAAAAATATGGCAAAAAGATTCAGATAATCAGCTGCCTGCCAGAGCCTTTGAAAAATTGATACAATCTGCCTATTTTGTGGATGGAATTGTTTGCATGTCTTTGATATGGATGCTGTTCATTTTGACAGCTTTAGGGTATCAGTTGCTTGGTTACTGAAATTTTGAATAAAGGCCAGTTTATGTACAGCCTAAGGATGTGAAACAACAGTTCCGGAGACCTAGCTGTAAGTCTTGCCCTTCCAGGCTTTTGGAATCTGTCATGTGGCTTTGATGGACAGGTTTTAGAAGTACAGAATGCTTCCTTGAGGGAAGGAGAAGCTTAGCATCTATTCCCTTCAACGGGCAATAGCAAAAGAGAGTGAAACATAGAAAAAGTTATTGTGGTTAACTAAGGCCAGAATCAAACATTCCAAATGTCTATAAGGTGACAGCGGGGGTGATATTATCTATCTTCGTTTCTAGGATTCTTGAGTAGAAGTGTAATTCAAATTGTATGTCTTTCCTTTGTTTGTTTGTTTTTAAAAATCAACTGATAGAGCTACAGGGAGTCTGGCTTGGGTTTTCCACTGGCCAATTGACTAGCTGATCAGTAAAAAATGAATCCCAAAATGGCTTCCACTGTCAATATGAATAGGAAATCAAGAAACTGGAGTGGGAGATAGAAAGAGGGGAAGGAGAGCTGGGCAGGATTAGCTCTAGATCGAAAAGAAGGTGTACATTTGAGCTTCAGATGCCCATGTTGGCCACCTATGCAATTTCTGAGGCCAAAAGATTGTCCAGCCCCTGTTCAAAATTATTACAAATTGATTTTTGGACCAGTTATCAATCAGAAACAGTTTTGGTTGCCTAGCTCAATGATTTACACCAAGAATGGATTGGAAAAATGTAACCTGTTAAGTATTTGAATTATTTCGGTGGGAAATCTGAGAAATCCTATTGGTTGGAGTGCTGGTCCCTACAGTATAAAAGAGTTGAGTTTTTCCCAGCCCGTTGCTGGGTCCTAACCATGATTAAAAGAGCTGCTGCATGAAATCACTCTTGGCTTCCCGAGTCCTCATTCCCACGCCTGATCTCCGGATCTAACACTGGCGACGAGGGTGGGATACTGAGGCACGAGCCAGCAAGTTCGGAGCAATGAGCCGTGCCATGGTTACCTATTCCGCTCCCCCGCCATTCCAGCAGAAGACCGAGAAATGGGAGGACTACATGACCCGTTTTGAGTGCTGTCTCCATGCCGCCGAGCTCAGCAGCATCTCGGACGACAGAAAGTGGGCTCTTTTCCTCACCCACTGCGGCAGCACCGTTTTCAGTGTTGCTAAGGCTCTGGTAAGCCCAACCCCAGTGATGTCGGTCTCCTGGACGGCCCTACAGACAGCGCTCAGGAAGCACTACTCCCCGGCGCCCTCCAAATACATCCACCAAATTGAGTTCTGAGACCAGTTCCAGAAAGAGGACGAGTCGATCAATGACTTCGTCACCGTGCTGCGAGCGGCAGCTATCCTGGCCGAGTTCGGGAACCTCGACGAGGCCCTGATAGAGCAGGTGAGCCATGGGGGTCACTGACACCCGTCTCCGGAGACGCCTCCTAGCCCGCCAGGACCTGACCCTGACGGTTGTACTCAATGTAGCAAGGGTGCACGAATCATCCATGTCCACAGTGACCGCATTGCAGCGACCCAAGGCGACCAAAGCAGCGACCAAAGTGGCCTCCATACACCACAAGGAGGCCAGCTCCGATGAAGGCGAGACATCGGAAGAGGATGTGTGCACGACCGAAGGGGGAAACCCAGTGAGAAGCCCCGCAACTGCACTAGTTGTGGCGGTCCCCACCAAAGGTCCCATTGCAGGTTCCGGGAAGTGATATGCCACCACTGTAATAAACGAGGCATATTGCTAGAGTCTGCCGAGCGAGAAACCCAGTGAGCCAAGCGGAAAACCCAGAGAGAAATTTCCTGACAAAAGAAATGGCAGCCAAAGACAAAAGAGCCAATCAGAGGTGCCATTTTAATGGCAGCGCCAAGTCGAAAGAACTGAAGCGCACACCCTCAGCGTCAACCAGGCAAGCACAGAGAGAGGGGAGAAGATCTACATGACTGTGCAGATCGACGGGAAGGACTGCCACATGGAGATCGACTCCGGCTCACCCATCTCCATCGTCTCGTGGGACTGGGTCAAGCAAGCTTTCCCCAAGCTCCAGCACCGGGACCTCGACCTGCAGTGCATCCGAGTCCGGGACTGCCAGGGGAAAACCCTCCCAGTGGCAGGCAGAAATGAATTCCTCGTCCTCTATGGCTACCCCTCACTATAGTGCATGGCCGTTTCCCCAGCCTCTTGGGGATGAACTGGTTCCTGGCACTCGGCTTGGGCATTACCAGAGTGCACAGTGTCACCGGCTCTACAGACAATGCAACCACCCTACGGAGTGACCTGCTGGCGGAATTCAAGGACATCTTTGAGACAGGACTGGGCAGGTACATGGGGACCCCCATCTCTTTTGGACTTGACCATAACGTTGCCCCAGTCCAGTTGAAGGCCAGGTGGGTCCTCTTAGTGCTAAAGCCCAAGGTCGAGAAGGAGCTAGACAAGCTCGTGGCACAAGGAATCATAGTTCCAGTAGACCACACCAAATGGGAGACCCTGATCGTAACACCGGTTAAGCCAGACGGGTCTGTGTGCATTTGCGCTGACTACAAGTGTACGATCAACAAGGCCTTACAGCCGAGCGCCTATCCAGTTCCAGTTATCCACCATCTACTGCACTCCCTGGGGCCAGGAAAATTTTTTGCCAAACTGGACCTGGCCCA
>JANHFR010006671.1:10941-24322 GCA_032468015.1 Mimophis mahfalensis | reverse complement strand
GGCTGAGTCAATCTTGAGCCTGGTGGGAGTCGAACCTGCACTAATTGCAGGCAGCTGGTATTACTTTAAGAGGCATTTAACCCCTACACCACGACGGCTCTACTTGTATCTCCTCTGCCCCCTTCATATCATGCAGTAAATAGAGACCAACCTCTTGAAGACTTTATGTCAGTGTTCTCAACCTTGGCAGTTTGAAGATGCTGGCTGGGGAATTCTGGGAGTTGAAGTCTAGGCATCTTCAAACTGCCAAGGTTGAGAAACACCGCTTTATGTGAACGAAAAGACCTCGGTAACAGCCAGTTAACAATTGTAGGGCTAAATCGTTCTAGTTGGAGTTCTGTACTGATATAATATTCCAGTTTTTTTTTTTTAATGGATTCGGGATAAAAGCGGCAACAACCGAAAAAGGCGAGGCGCGCGGCGAAGCGAAGGGAGGAAAGCCTCACAAACGGCTTTTAAAGGCAGAAAAGTGACAGGGGCAGAAACGAGCAAGGGCAGACGCCACATCGCCACCGCACATGCGCAACAGGCTCGCACATGCTCCCTCACAGCCTCTCGTGGAGTGTGTGCACATGCTCAGTAGTAAAGTGGACGCTTTTTTTGACGCGGGGCTCGTTTTCATAATTCAGCGGCGGCTCTCCGGGCGGTCACTCCGTTTGTTTTGCCTTCCCAAACGGGGCTGGTTGAATTTCGCTTTGGCCATGGGCCGCTGCGGACCGTTCAGTCCCCTCAGGCTATAATCCCGGGCGAGGCAGGGGAGGGGCTGAGCCATCCCGGCGTCTCTCTCTTCCTGCTCGCGGTAAGTCCTCGTCCCGTGGCCCGAAGGGCCGTAGAGCTCAGCCAGGAGTTTGTGCCTGGCGCGCCCGTTTCGGAAGGGTTCGGGCACAGACGCAGGCGGGACGTGGGGAGTGCCCGGATGGTGAGGGCTGGTTGCAGCATCCTGCTCTGCAGAGGTGGGCGACCGGTACCTCCGTTCAGTACCTCGACCAGCTTCTGGCGGGATGGCCGCCCTTCCTTGCTGAGAAGCGAGGTTGGGAAAGAATTTGGGGAGAATCCCCGGGCGCTGCTGCTGTGGTCGAAGAGAGGAGGAGGAGGAAGAAACTGCGGGGTGGGGTGGGGGTATTTTCATGGGGTGCGGGAGAGGCAGGCCGCTATCCAAATATAGGAAAAGATGTACGGCGTGAGTGCGAGGCTTTGAAAAAGTCAGGCTCCTCTGCTCGGTTCCGATTTGCAGGGAGATAAATAATGTGTTGTTTTTTTTAGAGGCCTTGTTGGTTTGACAAGGGCTGGAAGTGGGACAAGCAATAAGGTATTGTTTCTTGGTGGAAGGGGGGAAAAGTGACATCTGTTGCTAAGGTGACCCATGCAATCATTAAAGAGTGTGTGTGTGTGTGTGTGTGTGTGTGTGTTCATAGAAATGTATCTCAGGTTTCTCAGGTTTATTGGATTTGTATGTGCCCTCCAATCAAAGGTGCTATTTCTGCACCTTGCAATGTGTTCTGCAGATCTTCTGTACGAAGATCCTATAAAGCGTGTGTGTGCGTGCGTGTGTTTACCTCGGTAATATGTGCTAACTTCAGAAAAGGCCACCAAGATTTCACACTAATGAATGCAAGAGGAGATGTTATGGAGACCTTGTCATTGGAGATGTGAAGGGGTAACCATCACCATTTCTACCAGTGCTGCAGCACTGGAGCATGTCCTTGGCCAAAGCTGGATGTGCTTATGGGAGGTACAGAGAACCCATGCCTCATAATCTGACTGCAGTCCCCATCACTGTGAGCAGAAGAAGATGCGTCTTCTGCTGGAAGAAAGACAGCAATTCTGTTGATAGAGATATAAATTCTGTTGAATTCTGTTCTATAAATATCCAACCTCTGCATTCAGAGTAAGAAGGCGAAAGAAGGATGGAGAAAGAAATCTACGCAACACATTTTATAATGCTCAGTCACTTGCTCTAGAGAGCTAAGGCTGGTTGAAGATCATAAATGCAGAGGGTTTTTTTTTAGTCAGTGCAGCAAACAATATTTGTATTGTTGTAAACAATTATGCTGCTCCTTGTTTAGCTATGTTGATACAGAATAATCAATAAGTACCATGCAAAGAGCATGTAATAATAAAACAGCCTCAATGAATACCCGCGATTGCTTCTATTTGAAATTAGAATGTTAAACACAAGATAATTGATAGTTCATGTAAGTATATTAATTGTAATAAAAAGCCGAATATTCCAGTGGGAACGAATATTCCGTATAATCTGTATATATACCATAGTAAAATATTTTGTTAATATTAATTGAACTACTAGAATAAAATTCTAAACAGGGCCAGATATCGATTTGTTGTATCTTATATGTGGCATGATGTGAAAATACATGTCAAAAACGCCATGACTGATTACAGTATTTCTATTTAGGAGTTTCTGCGGGGGGTTTTCACGCCTATAGCTTCCTTTGGAAGATTTGTTTGTAAGATTCTTTTAGAATATTGGTTTCTAAAGTAATTCAAGGTTTTATTAATAAAGGATGACCATATGTTACAAAGTTTATAGTGACAATTAAAATATTCACCCCAATCTAAAACAACTTCAATGAACTTTAAAATATATGCCTATTTTTAATTTATTTATTAGGTGCCCTTGACTCAGTTTTCAATTCCTGGCAATTCCCTGGCCTAATTCTCACAGTTTTCATGGTAAGATGTTTTAGAGGTGGTTTGCAATTGCCTGCTTCCTAGGAGTGACTGATCCAAAGTCACCTAAATGACTTTGTGCTCAGGCAGACCTCTCAATCTGCCAGTTCCTAGTCAGATGCTTTAACAACTATACCAAACCAGGTCTCATATATGCCTGTTTTATCTTTCCTTAAATCACATAAGAGCCAAATGAATAAACTAGTAACTGATCATTAGAGAATAATTATTTCTACCTATGATGCTTAATAAAGTTTGCTTCATGTGTGAAGTATATCCTAGTTCTTTATTGAACCTCATCAAATTAACATTTTCTGTTCTTTCTCATCTAACACAGGTCCACTTTTATCCTGGACTTCAAGTCCCCACAATGAAGATTTTCTTGGCAATTGCTGTGGTTGCTTTTTTCTCGTTATATGTTGAGGAAGTCTGTTCCAAAGAGAAATCTTCAAAGAAAGGAAAAGGGAAAAAGAAGCAATATCTCTGTCCTTCGTATGTTCATTACATTTTTATACGATTTCTGAAATACTGTATAGTTGCACATTAAGAAATGCCTATAATTAAATGTAAAATAAGATTATTCACAGAAGCAGTACTGAAATTGTATACATTTAACTCAGTATTATGATTGACATTTCCTGAAACAACTTTTTAGGGATTTAGACAAGAGACTTTCTCAATGTAGAACTTGAACCTGGAACTTTATAAATGAAAACCATGTGTTCTGCTAGGAAGCAGTGATTAAATAAGACTTCATATTGTTGATAATAAGACCCAAAATTATGATCAGAATCTTAAATCAATTTTTAAAATGTGTGAGTTCTGAAAAGCATATTAATCATTATACTATAACATCCCTCTTACAGCAAGTCCTTGTGCAGGTAGCTTGATTTTGCATGAACAGATAAATTATTATGTTGACCAGGAGTAGATAAAGCCAGAATGTGACATTTTAGCCAAATCGACACGAGAGAAATTAATTCTTACTCATATGTTTATATAGTTGAAGGTATGGAAGGTATAACTAACCTTAGCAAGCCATGGTCACAGATAAATTGTTAGTTTTATTGGCCTTAGCAGCCAGCATCTGTGCAATTATCTCACAAGAAATTTTAAGCTTGCATAGTACAAAATTATCTCTTCTGGTTTTTTGTTTCTTAATTCATAAATATATAGTACAGTCAGTCCTTGACTTATAACAATTCATTTTGTGGCCATTCAAAGTTACAAAGGCTCTGAAAAAAAATGATTTATGATCATTTTTTACACTTACAATGGTTGCTGCAGAATCCCCTTGGTCATGTGATCAAAATTCAAATGCTTGGTAACTGACTCATGTTTATGATGGTTTTGCATTGTCCTGGATTCATATGATCACCTTTTGCATCCTTTTTTTTAAAAATTTCTATTTATATGTCGCCCTTCTCCAAAGACTCAGGGCGGCTTACAATGCACTTATAGCAATTGCCTTCATTCTTTGTATAGACTTGCTTATTAGGGCTTTCGCGGGGCCCCCCCCAAGCGGTGTTTTACAAAATCAGCTTATTGACTTACAAAGTCAGTTTATTGCCCCCAACAATCTGGGTCCTCCGTTTTCCTACCTCAGAAGGATGGAAGGCTGAGTCAACCTTGAGCGTGGTGAGATTAGAACTCGCACTAATTGCAGGCAGCCGGCAGCTAAGTGCTAGCACTTATCTCAGTGCATCACCGAGGCTCTTTGCAAAGCAAAGTCAATGGGCAAGCCAGATTAATTTAGCAACTATGGTACTAACTTAACTGCAGAAATTCATTTAATAACTGCAGCAAGAAAAGTTGTAAAATGGGGCTAAATTCACATAACTGTCTCATTTAGTAACAGAAATTTTGGGCTCAGTTGTGGTCTTAAGTCAAGGACTACCTATATTATGCAATGACTTTTTAGTAATTGACCTCAGTGACCTCTAAGTGAACAAGATCTGCTATTCTAAAAAGTTAAACAAAGTTTCATTGTTTTGGTAGGTCCATGTGATATTAGGAAATAATGGTATGAATTCTGCTTTGCGGTTTAGACAATACAAATTTATTTTGTGCAGTTAGGGTTCTTTTGTTTTTCCAAGAATCAATTTTGAAAAGTTTAAAAAAACAGAAAAAAGATACATTGAGTTTGAATTTAGCCTTCTTCAAAGAGTTTAAAGAAGTTACCTTATTGGACAGTGCAAATTCAAGTTATAATCTTAGTAAGATATAATCCAGAGTGATTATATCCCCCTAATATATTTGCTGTTGTGTTTTGTATGCTAGTTTTTGTACAATAATTCCAGCACAATCCTTTTTTTGCAAAATATAAAACATATCCCAAACTGTTTTATGAATATAAAATATACATGGCTATCAATTTCTGAATCCTTATATTATCTAAATAATATTTACTCAACTTTTATTTGCTTCAGTTATCAAGATTTCCAGATACTGCAGCAAAACAATAGTTTTACCAGTACTTTAAAATACTATTTGTAGAAAAATAGAGTACAAATATATAGTAATATGTATATGAATGTTTTTAAAATCCTCTATTAACAATTTCATTAAATGCAATTATTTCAAAATCTCTTATTCTGCATACTCAGTCCAGCAGTAGCCCTTATGCATTTTTACTTGCATTGTATTTCAAATATTCACATAACCACATTGCCAAACTTTAATTTTATTATATTTATAAGCCTTAAGTTTATAAGTTTATAAGTTTATAAATTTATAAGCCTTAACAAACAATTTCTTCCTGTTCAAAGAAAGCAAAAATATCAATTACAAATTATTAAGTATTTAAAAATAGCACTTAGATACTGCTTCATAGTGTTTTATAGCCCTCTCTAAGCAGTTTAAACAACATATTGCGCCCAAAAATCTGGCTCCTCATTTTACTGACCTTTGGGAGGATGGAAGGCTAAGTCAACTTGGAGCCGCTCAGAAGTGAACTCCTGGCTGTGGGCCAAGTTAGCTTGCACTACTGCATTCTAACTGTTGTGCCACCACAACTATTCGTATTCATATATATCTGATCTTATTTTGTATAATTTAATATTTATCAACACTTTCATATATGCTTATAATTTTCTCCATGAGAAGTCCTTTCATTTTACTTCCAGATAATCTCTAGACAAGCTGCAATTACTTGGCCCATATGAGCACAATATTGGGAATGACCTTTTTTTACATATTAGCACTTACACAGATGTGATTTGATTACAGACAGCAAATTTCTACTTTCATGAATTATGACTTTTATGAATCAATACTTTCAAAGTTATGTATTGCTTTTTTCAAATTGTTCAGAATTTTTCTAGAAGTGTCATTTTACTTAAATGTTTAGGGTGGGAAATAGAAATGTCTTCCTTCTACTTCCTATCTTATTTACATGAGTTGCCTGTAAAACTATTATAGCTTTAATGTCTGGTAAATAATGAAAGGTATATCAAAAATTTAATTTAATTTAAGTAATTTACATACTTAGTAATTAGTATTTACATGCATATACTTTTCCTTCTAGCACAGTTAAAAAACTATAATAAACTTGCCTTAAACACACCTGATCTAGAGGAAAGTATACAGAAGATAGTGAAGCTAGCTAAGTGAATAGACAGTGAAAACAACTATGAAGTTGGAAAATTATGTGTTTAGGAGGAAGATTCTTGAGACAAAATAAAAAAGACATGGATAAAAGCAAAAGTTGTTACAGCCATTTGTTCTCTTCAAGAAGACCATAGATAAGTATTGGGATGAGAGCACTGAATGAATGAACTCAAAAAATCAGATTTAGTAGCAAAATTTGGCAAGGTTACTGTCTAGATCAGTGGTGTCAAACTCAAAAGCCTGGGGGCAAGATCCAGCATTTGATCTGGCTCACAGGACCACCCGGGTAAAAGCGAAGGACTGGACTGTGGTGCTTCTGCCAGTGAAAACGGAGCTTTTGAAGGCCCCAGGTGGTCCTCAGTTTTTGCTGGCAAAGGTTTTCAGGAGGCCATCACAGCCAAAAACTGAGTTTGGAGCCCATTTTTGCTGGCAGAGTGCTCAGGTAGAGGCACGGGGTGGGGGAACTAATTCCGACGGGCCACTTGTTCCATATCCACAAGGTGAGCTGCAGAACAGAGGGGCCCTCAGCTGCAAGGTTGCTTAGGGCAGGGCTGGGTCTATCAAGAGTGTGCTGGAAATATCTCCAGGCACCCAGAGAGACAGAATTCCTGGCCCTTGCTCCATCAGCTGATCAGCGGGCCGTAGGCTGAGGTTAAGGGGCGGAGCATCCATGAGATGATCCTCCTGCACCTCAAAAAAAAAAAAAAAAAAAAGACCTCCCTGAAAATAAGGCCAAGCACTTATTTTTGGGGTCGAAAGAAAATAAGACCCTGTCTTATTTTGGGGGAAACATGGTACTTGTCTAAAGCAATATATGATGTTGCATGAATAATTATTAGTTGTATAGTGCTTTGGACTTGATCTCCAAATGTGCTTTAAAACGTGGTAACACAAACCTAATTATTTTGCAAGCTACATCTTTAAGGCAGATCTGATCTTGGGGAGAAATATGTCATTGTCTTAAGATGTACAGGCAGGAGCTACATGTGCTGTTCTGTGCATGCTAAAGCATTTTTGGAAACTACATAGTCTTAGTGTTTATGTTATATTGAATTGAAATATTTATTTAAAATACTTTTCTGTTTCTAAAATAGGAGCATTATTACCATATCTTTTGTTTAGTTTTAATGATATTATTGAGTGATTGAACAACTTTTTAACTTTTTAATGTCTGTTAATCAACTTGTTTCTCAGTTGTACACGACTATATTGATTATTAAAAGAAATATTAAACAAAACCTCAAAAAGAAATTTTTGTTGTTTAGATTTTATTTTCAAATTCATATTGTAACATTAATTCATTAAACTCTTGGTGATCTCTTGGTGTTCCTTACAGTAAAAACGGTGTTACAAATCCATATTTAATTACATTGCTTTTATCTAATATAAGGATTGGGACTATAATAAACTAACTTTTTGACTTCATGCTGAAATGTCAACAGATGCTGTTGGCTTTTGATAAATGTGTCTGAGTCAAATTTCAATACTTTATTCAAATATTTTAATTTGGCCTTCCTTAGCTTAATATTATAGATATAATTAATTTAGATGTACAACAGAATTCCCACCTTTTTATGTTTTGGAACTGCAGTTCTGTTGTACCAGCCACAAACAATATCAAGTTGGATAAGGAAACATTGTAATACTATTTTCCCCTAGGAATGCAAGTTATGAAAGTGAAGATAATGTAAAGGTATTAATAGATTAATCGGTATTTTGGGTGACTAATTTTTCAATTATGAATTGAAATTATGAAGTAATTAATCAGAAATAAGAATGTAGCATTCCTATTAATTTGACTAGAGCAAAAATCCTTCTGGTCTCTGCTTTCTCTTCTTACAGTCTTTTAATTTATCTCCTGCTAATTTGTGAAAGCTTACTGAAATATCACAAAGCAAAACAGGCAGTAAAGGACAATGGAAAATACTCGAAGAATTTTTGTGGGTTTTCTTGTGTGGAACATCATTAGAATTTGTAGTGGAACAAAACTCATGTCATACCTAATCTATGTTTGCTTTTAGTCCTGGGGTAAATTGTGGAGAAAGGACTGTAGTGTATACCAATAACAATGGAAAAGCAAATTGTATTTATGCCTGTGGTAGCATAAACATTTTTAATATTAAATCTGCAGATAGGAGAAAAGGACATTGAGCAGATTTATTACTGTACATACATTTTCATCAGTATTATGCAACAGTATAGAATCCTAACTTGTCTCAACTGTTGAGAAAGAGATCTGAACCACTGTCGTAGCCTTTGGAAGAGCCTCCAAGCAATAACTAGCTGCTACTGGTGTGGAACGTATTTATTTTAAAGTAAAGGTGGTCCAGTTTTCTGCAAGACGTTTCAACTGCTGTAATAAATCAAGTCCTTAAATATTACCTACTGTATCCTCTTTCATTCATTTTCCATATGGAAACAACAAATTGTCAAAGCTTCATCTCATGCATAGAGGTTTTCCAATCTGATGACAGATCTGTTAGCCATAAAGGGAACAATCTGAATGGCACTTATAATATTTAGACCTACAGTACTCTTGCTTTTGCTTTATGGTATCCAGTTCAGCCTTTATGAAATATAAACATATTAGGATTCTAGAAGTAATTTATTCTGTATTGAAAGCATTAATAGTAATTGGTTTGGAGCAAGCATTTCAGAGGCAAAGCAATGTATTCTAGTTTGATTTGTAAATTCAGAGAAACCCCACCCCCCATTATATTTTAGGGATTATTTTTGCCTCAGCTCTTTTGCTATTCCTGATATTCAATACTATACTGTTTATGCTTGTAAAAGGTAATTTAATAATAATATGCTCTATTTAGATTGCCATCGCAGGTTGCCACTGCAGATGCTAAAGTAGACAATTTATTAATTGCTCATATGCTGTTGCATTGCCAAATCTTAGCATGGGCAATCAGTTCCATTATAGTTTCTTTTTGCTAAACATACGAGCTGGCCAGAATGTGACAGAATCTTATTTAACACTTTTTATTAGCAGATAGGTAAAGGTAAGGGTTAAGGTTCCCCTTGCATATACATACTAGTCGTTCCTGACTCTGGGGGGCGGTGCTCATCTCCGTTTCAAAGCCAAAGAGCCAGCGCTCTCCGAAGACGTCTCCATGGTCATGTGGCCAGCATGACTAAATGCCAAAGGCGCACGGAATGCTGTTACCTTCCCACCAAAGGTGGTCCCTATTTGTCTACTTGCATTTTTACATGCTTTCAAACTGCTAGGTTGGCAGAAGCTGGGACAAGTAACGGGAGCTCACTCTGTGCTCGGGATTCGAACTGCTGATCTTTCTGATCGACAAGATCACTGTGTTAGCCACCGAGCCACCACATCCCTTTATTAGCAGATACTGTCCCTGAAATTTCTAAGAAAGTTGCTTAATTTTGTACTATTCCAATTGCAATTATGTCAAAGTTGTTTTAGCATGGAGCACCTGGTTGTTACTTACTGCCTATTATTATTCATTTGTATATTCTTATAAATATACTTTATTTGATTAGAATTTAACCAGTTTAATCCATCACGTATTCATTTTCATAACCTGCTTTATTACCATCAGAACATATTTTGTTCAACCTTTCAATATTGTCTTTGACCATAAACGTATAAATAAATAAAAATTGCAGGAAATGTTCAGCTATTTACTTATAAACATGGATTCTAGTATCGGTAGTTTAATTAGAGAAAGATAGAGCTGATTAAAGGAAAGGAAAGGAAACTTTTTCTTGGCATCTGATTTTTATGACATCAGAAGTTAACCTTAGAAAACATCTTGTACACTTCTTTAAAGCAGTATCTTACTAAGCAGAAGTGTTGAAATAAATCCCCACATAAATGATTGCAATACTTCCCCAGATTTCACTTCCATTTTCTGCTTCTTGGGACGAGAGAATGAAATTCTATACTTAAGTCAATAATAAAGTTAAAATATATGATAACAGTTAAAATATAGAAACTTAGTTTACTGATAGGTAATTGTAATTTATACCTTAAAATTCTCATAGGGCATTATTCAACTTGCTATAAACTTGTTTAAAACAATGGAATGGAATAAAAAAACTTGTACATTAATTTCATATCATTCAGTTTTACCATAGATATTGAGAAATGACTTTTTTCCATCAACTATATCGAAAGCATGTACAGGTCTTCCACAAAAAAGCAGTTTTACATCTTTTAAATTTGGCCCAACTATACTAGTCTAAAGACGACAAACCTCAGATTCCACGTTTTACAAAGGAGCAGCCATGAAATAGATTAATATTTTCTAATATTAAATTATTTAAGATTAAATAGTTTTTAATATTATAGCCAATGATAAAGAAAAAATACATGTAAACACAAATGGTAATGATGTATCTTAATTCCCTCCTAAGTGAAAGAAATCAAGATGAATAAATGATAAGAATGATTAATAAAGAAAATAGAGAAGATGAAAAATCTGTGTCCCCACTTTGTCAGTCATCATGCACTGTGCAACAGTGAGGATGATAAGGGAGATGGCGACAATGCTTAATATTCGATGAAGCACTTGGGAGAAAGAAGAGTTCTGCTTCTAAACCTATTGAAATATACTGGCATCCAACAAAGAGAAATGGAAAAGAAACACGGAGAGGAGAGAGAAGAACACATAGTTGCAATGGGAGTAAAAAAGCAAGCAGAGCTGCTATAGGATTTATGTCTTTTAATTGTTCTTTATAAGCCAAGGTCATATAGATAAAAACATGCTAGTTTATTTAGGAAATGGGAGATAAAGTTTAACTGCCTGAAGACAAGTCAGCAACAAAACAAAATCATATAACATGTTTAATCCTTCAAAAGCAATTCAGCTGGAATATAAGAAGCTAAGATGTTTTTCTTCCCCGTGATATAAAATCAAAAGTATTTTGATTATGCCAGAACAAAGGCATACAGAATTCTAATAAAATACTTATGCAATATTTCTATGTTATTCAATTTCCTGAACTTAGTAGGAAAGAGAGATAGGATATGTTATTTTTCCCATCTAGTCACAGAAATGAATTGACCTTTTGCTGTATTTCATTTTGTACAGGTGATATTAGAAATCTCACAATAAATGGCTGAGCTTTATTAGGTTATGAAAACAAGAAACTGGAATGTGGTGATCGTTAGCTGTTTTGTCAAAACCAGTTCCTTAACATTATAGCTTACAAGAAAGAAAGAAAGCCCTGATTTTTTTTTTATTTTTTTTATTTTTTTGCCTTTTCTTCATGTACATTAGCTGAACAAAAGAGAGAATCAAGAACATTATTTTATCCTGAATGGATCAGTTAATGCTTTACTGTACATTTATGTTATGGACTCAGATGCTTCATTTCCTTCATGCATAGATTTCCAGAAATCAAGTTATACTATTTTGTAATAAAAGAAACAAAAGGTAATGTTGAACCTTAATGATTTAGGTTTGTTTTGTATTATTGTATTTAGTTTCATGTATCCTACTTCATGCATAATTTCATGTTTCATTTACTATTGTACATTTATGTATCATGCTTCAAATTCATATAGTTACTACTACATTTATAAATGTACTACATGTACATGGTAGTACATCTATAAAAAAATAAGATCTTCTTGAGTCTTGCTTAATTGAAAAAATATTGATAGTTGCTTATAGCCATGGTGGTCCATTAGTTAAAATGTAGTATTACAGGCTAACTCCACTGCCAGAAGTTTGACCTTGACTGGCTTAAGTTTGACTCAGCCTTCCATCTTTTCAAGGTCAGGAAAATGAGGAACCAGATTGTTGGGGGCAATATGCTAACTCTATAAACCACTTAGAGAGGGCTATAAAGCATTATGAAATGCTATATAAGTCTAAGTGCCACTGCTATCATTATAAAGATGGAGGAAAAAAAATAAGTGAAGCTTTTTTTGTTTTTAACAGACAGCAATCAGCTGAAGACCTTGCAAGAGTACCTGCTAATTCTACAAGTAACATCTTAAATAGACTTCTTGTTAGTTATGATCCCAGGATAAGACCAAATTTCAAAGGTTGGGTAATGTATAACAATTATTTTAATTGATTGATTTGCTATTGTGAATGTTTGCAACATCAATAATTTGCATTTTAATTATTTATTTTGTCAATTAACTGGTCATTGGTAGGAATTGATTAGATCTCAAACTACAATAAACAAAATAAACAATGTCAGATTATATACTTTAAATATAATTCAGAAAATTGAATTTTCTTTAAACAAATTAACATAGCTGTCAAGCACTATAGATTAATATACCACTATATACAAAATCTATCTGAAGTGTAAGCTGAGCTAACCATTATTAGTCATCATTACTTGTTTCATCTAATACCCATCTAATATTGGGTCATACTATGTAATTAATAAATTGTTTATAACTTTTATGGCCTTTTTTCTGAAATTTTATTTAAATAACTATAACTGGGTGTATATTCATTAAAAAAAATAGAATTAGGATTAATTTTTTACTTGCTCTGTATTTATAAACCTTTTATTTGAGATCCAGAAACAAATATGAAAGGTGAAAGAGAAAAAAAACAGACTAAAAAATCTTATGCATATATTTTAGGAATTCCAGTGGATGTAGCAGTGAACATTTTCATTAACAGTTTTGGATCAATACAAGAGACAACAATGGTGAGATTGAAGTTATTTATTTATTTGGATAATCAATGTTTTCTTCATTAAACATAGTACTTGCTGGGCAACAAAGTTAGAAGAAAAAAGTATCAGAATTGTTAAAATTAAGCAGTTAGAAATAGTCAACACTCAAAATAGTGTGGCAGATAAATGTTTAGAGTCAAATGACTTATTAGTGTTTTAAAAAGTTTGGATCGATAGTACTCAGGAGCAAATGTTAAGAAAGGAACAGTTCCAAGTAGGAAATGATCCTTCACCTTTGAATCCTCTATATCAGGGGTCTGCAACCTTAAACACACACAGAGCCATTGGGACCCGTTTCCCACAGAAAACGGGAGCCACAAAACCTCGTTTTTTTTTAGTTTTGCCTCACACACACATGAACTTGCTTTTTTGAGCCTGTTCACCGCCCACAGTGCTGTGTGAA
>JANHFR010006665.1:17134-27487 GCA_032468015.1 Mimophis mahfalensis | reverse complement strand
AAGGCCTGGAGGAACATTGTGCATGGGGTCGCGATGGGTCGGACACGACTTCGCAACTAACAACAACAACAACAAAACTATTTGGTTCAGAATATTTTTTTCTTCTTTTCCTGCTCTAAAAACTGGGTGCGTCTTATGGTCTGAAAAATACGGGTACCTGATCTGAATAATACAGGATTTTTCACTCTTCTATGAAACTGACCTCACAAAAGCATATAAAATATTAAATAGAACCATTGTTGAAAAATTATTTATTACTGATAATGATTTTAGATGTTTGTTTTGGTTCTGCTGTATGCCATCTAGAGTCACTTACTCTTGATGGGTACTTCTATAAATTAGACAGGTAAATAAATAAAGTATGGTACGTGGGGCTAAACCTGAGACATTTTGAAATTTCCATAATTTGCTTTAAGGTTGAATGAAAACTTGTTGTATCATCACCAATCCTGCCTCCAGAGCATTCATATTTTATTAAAGGGCAGTTCCAATTTTCCAGCCAGTAGTTGAAACTGTTCCCATTGAAGACTATCTAATGTCCTCTCACCAAGAAGCCTGATTAATAAATTATATTTTCTGTTCCGGTCATAAATTTTGCTTATCAGGGCACTGTGTTCTATGTCATTTTGTTGCATGCAATCATGTCCTAATAAAGCAACAAACCACAGATTTGGTCTGGCTGGAGTCTGTAATATTATAACTGTTAGTGTTAGAGAAACAGTTCATTGGGTAAATCTTTGGTTAGAAGTGTGAGGTGCTTGAAAAATGGTATCTAAAGGCTAAAACAATCTTTGCAAAATTACTGAAGCTATTCCTGAATGTAATTTGAAAGTCATAGCACAAACTTTTTTGCAGATACTATATTAAGATCCAGGAGTTGTCACTGCTCATGAATCATAAACTACTTTCCAACCTTTTGTTTTTTGCAACAGAGCCATCTCCATAACAACATCTGACTAGTTAGTTCTTACCTGAAATGGTTTCTTACAATCTGGAGGCCCTAAGCAGTGGTGTGTTTCAACTAGTCTAACAACCGGTTCATTTTGTGCACATTTGAAACTCTGAATACTGATCTTTTCCTGAAGCCGCTCTGCCAAAAAACAGCTAGGGTGCAGCAATCTGCACTGCCGCGCCAGTCAGCTGGACTTGAAAAGCAGGAAATAAAGATCAGAATAGCGTTCGGGTGGGCTGGAGGGCCCAAATCTTCACTGACTCGTCAGCGACTGAACCGGTTTGGCCAACTGGCCCAAACGGAACTACTGGTTTGCCTGAACCAGGCTGAACCGGTAGAAACCCACTCCTGGCTGTAAGGCTGTATGTCTGAGTGCCCCCAGTTTTAGAAGTTGTAGAACTTTTTCCTGCTTTGGTTCCCGTTCCCAATGAACTGTCTTTTTAAACAGTTAAAATAAAGCCCCTGTCTTAAAAAGCAACATTTTGAATATCTTGTTTAATGAAATTGGAAGCCTGTATAATTGGTTTTCTTTCATTAAAAAATCTTGGTGGAGCCCTTTCCACTAAGACAGGAACTTTGCCCATCTCAGGGGTCCTCCCCTCTCCATCCAATGTTATCTTAGTTTTAATCACGTGAGCCTTTTTCAGAATCACTTTGAATCTTGAATCCTTTACCAAAATTAAAACTTCGACGGTTCATTCCTTCAAAGCTTCTTCCTCAAATCTGCCCTACAGTCAGAACATACACCTTTGAGAAAGCATTATTCCTCTCTGATTTTAGTAATCAATCCAACATTTGTGTCACATAATAATGGATTATCTCTGGGCTATTTTGAAACACTTCAAGTTTTAACCACCCATGTAGGAACCTGACTCCCCTGCCCCCCAATCATGTTTGACTCTCTGGAGTCAATGGCAAAATACAGAGGCATTTAACCAAATCAATCACATTAGGCCATTTAATTTTCATCCTACTTGGTTTAGGAATTCAAGTGTGCTGGCTGCAGTTGGAGGTATCTGTGATATCTGTTACAATTTACAATCATTCTATAACATTTCCCATTTGATTCTAAAACAGCCCAGTTTGGTCCATTGAAGGGATTAACTGTCTTCTTAATTACCTCTTTTCTAAGTTTTGTACAATTTACCCAATGTGCTAGCATTTTGAAGATCTCTATTTGCCTCAAGAAACAGTGGAACCTTGCTTTACAAGCACAATTGGTTCCATAACTTTGGTTGTAAACCAAGTTGGTTGTAAACCAAAGCACATTTTCCCATTGGATTCTATGGAAATACGATTAATCCATTCCAGACCCCTATGAACTTTATGTTGTTGTTTTTTTAAAAATAAGATTTTGAAGCACACAAATGTACTGTAATTAAATATGCCACAGAACACACAGTGTAACAGTAAAATCCTTTAACACAAAGACTGAGGGGTAAGCAGAGCTAAAGAGCACCACATCTCCAGCCAGGGAGACGGGAGAAGGCAGGAGAAGCCTTCGTGGAGGCGTCTCCTGCCTTGTCCCCTCTCCCTGGCTGGAGACATGGTGGTTTTTAGCTCTATTTACCCCGCTCTTCCCCGTCGCCCTTTTTACCCAGGAAGCGCAGAGGGATGGGAAACAGAGGCGTCTCCTGCCTTCTCCCCTCTCCCTGAATGGAGAGGTTTGGTTGCGAACCAAGGATTTATTTGTGAACTGAGTCAAACTTTCAGCTGGATTTTTGTTCAGGAACTGAATTGGTCGCGAACTGAAGTGTTTGTAAACTGAGGCGTCACTATAGTTAAATAGGCAATTTCCAAAAGTGTTAGAAAGTGAGGCTAACAAATCCAGTATCCTTAAAAAGGCTCCATCATGGTTGAAAGCATGATAACTTTCCTTTATTTCCTGGGTCTCAAATCCATTGAAATTGCTGTCCTGTGGTCTCCTTATGAAGGACAGCCATTCAGAGCACCAGTGGGTAATCTCCTGACCTCTCCAGATCCAGACAGTAGCCATAATGTTGACTCCATTCATTTGGAGATGTGCTAGTTCCCATTCCTCACCCAGAAGTCTAAAGTCAAACATAATTTTGAACATAACGTTTTGAGTATTGAATGTATTATACTATCTGAAACTGTGGTAACAAGAATGGTGAAAAAGCATGAATTTTCATAATTCAAGCATTAGGAAAAAGTGCATGAAATGAAGGAGGATGGGGACAAAAAACAATAGATGTAAAAAATGATAGTTATGAAAATGATGATAGGAGAAAAAAAACTATACACTATGTATGAATAAAAAAGATATAGTGTGTTTACTCAAAGACTTAAGAACAAATTTGATAGAAACTAAAAATAGTTTTTAAGTGGGTGAAGAATCTGCAGCAAAGTAAATTAAAGTAAATATAACATTTAGGAATTCATTTGAATAAACTGAAGTGAGGAGGAAGTTGGAAAAATATATTAGAGATTTTAATGGGAATGGTAGTGATATGTTGAACACAAAAACTGAAGCAAAACCTTAAATGTTATTATCCAAGAAAAAGCTAATGGGAATGAAATGATAAATGCTATGAAAATCTTTTTGTTGGTCTTTTTTAAAGGCGGGTTTGACAACATATTTCCATCCTGGAATAAATCTAAAGAAAATCCATCATTACAGCATCAAGCTTTATGAAAAGTTAGAGGAGGAGACAGGACAGGTAATAATACCTAATTTACCTAAATTAAATAATTATGTGAAATACACAATTTTAGAATGATTTGATTGGCTGGAACTGTTTATCTGTTTAACAGTATACTATGAGAACAGCATTTTTAATTAATGAAGCAAATATTAAGCAAATACATTATTAATATATAGTTTTGTATGTTTGTATACTGTATATACTGTATAACTAACACGTTTTAATGCCTCAAAGGTATCTGTAGATATTAATCTTTTTATTATATCCTAGAATCCTTATTTATCTACAGTGTCTCTGGAAATTACAGTAAATTACATGTGAATTCATGTTGAACCCTTTTATCTGTAGCACACATTGATTAATAACTTTAAAAATTTGAACGTACTGCATATTAAATTGTTCACATCTGTGACGGAGAACAAATAAATACAATGGAAGTGCTTAAAGGCAAAGTTCAGGCTGATGCAATAATCACATTGGTGAAGCAAAATGAAAGACCAGATGATCTTTGACATCCAAAGAATTATTCTATATTGCAGGGGTGTCAAACTCAAGGCTGGAAGCATCATGAGCTGGCCATGCCCACCCCTGGTTTAGCAAAGGGGGGAAATTATGATACATTACGTGACGACATGTCATCACGAGTTTGACACCCTTGCTATATTGTATTTTTTATGCAAATCAGGGATAATTTATTTTTTTCTTCTGTATATTTTTTTTATCATGCTCAATAAATATGATGGGAAACTGGTTTCAGTTTTTCTCCATGAAGGAGGGAAGGTTTTCATGTAATTCTCCTGAATGGGATGCTACTTTATTACTTCAACACAGTCATCTTTCTTCAGATTTTGATTTTCCATACTTCAGTTAAATTGAATTTATTATGAGGGAGCATTTTCCATGGGGCTTTTTCATATTCATTGGTTAGGGAAACAAGATTATGGAATCTATGATTTTATATAGTATAAAATCCTGACAACACAACATCATCTGCCAACTGGCAATCATACAGTAAGTTCAGAAATACTGTTTAGAATAAAATCTAAAGCATCATGACTATAAAAATATGATTTAAAATTTTTTGAAGCCTCCTTCAGAAACATTTTGAGCAAGACATCAAACCCAGTGGAAATGTTTTTTTAGATCAAATGGAAAAATATATTCCCATAGTTCATAAGACTGTTCAGATGCAGGACATATTAAAATATAAAATATGTAGTTTTTCTAGTTTTTCTTTTCTAAGATTTCTAATATTAGTAACTACTTTATTTAATTTGATGAGGTGGAGCCTAATTCAAGATATGTTTTATTGTAATTAGTTTGAACTTCATTGAATTGTACATAAGTGCTCATGAATGTTTGATTTTTGGAAGCTGATAGGTTGTTACTGTTTTGTTTTGTTTCTCTCAGGCTGTGGGGTTTCATTGCCCAGGGAGTGTGAGAATTGCGTCAACTCCAATAAGAGTGGATGAATTTAAATACCAAATGAGTCGAGCAGGTTGGCACCCCACAGAACAATATCTTATTGATCCAGAAAAAGTGCAAGAATTATTTCCGTTATTAAACATGGAAAAGGTATATGAGTAAAATTTATTGACAATACCTGTAAAAATGTTTAAGAAATGCGAAGGAACATGTCTTAGATATAAAATTATTTTTAAATGTTTTAATCAGCAGAGTTTTCACTGGAGGTTTTGCCAACAATGAAAAGAATGTGCATTAAGAATGCACACTTCTCCTACTGCTATCTTATGGTTTATCAATTGTTGTTTGTATCTTAAGATTATGATTGTATCTTATGATTTATGACCTATTCCATAGCATATCACTTTGTTTTTTGCATGTACACTGAGAGCTTATGCACCGGAGACAAATTCCATATGTGTCCAATCATACTTGCCCAATAAAGAATTCTATACTATTCGAAAGAAGAAATGAACAATAATGAGCTATGCAAGAATAGAAGCAGTCTTAATAAAGCAATTTGAAGCCATTGTTTCAAGGATCTAATTTTAAAAAATACATCCTTTTTCTGCTTCCAAAATTGAGCTCATTGTATCTGCACATGGTTGAGACATCTCCAATACTTGTTAGCAAACTGGGGGTGTTTGAGAAGGATAATTATTAGATACATGACTGAAAAATATTTGTATTAATGATAATCAATTTTAATTAAATGCAAGTAAAATTTAATCTAATTTTATCTTAATTCTCAGTTGTTTAAAGTATGGCTGTGCATTTCTTGGATCAGGCTTATTTAAACTATTGAAGCTTAGCTTGGAGTGGGCGAAGGAAATCATGTCATCTGTAAGCTACATTTACAAATATATTAATTTATTCTGTGGCCTATACTAGTGCAGAGGCAGAAAGTCTTAAATACTAATGAACTTGGAAATACGGTGAAGGTCAACTGTCATTTGCAATCTATTGTTTATGATATATACATTGATGTCTGATAAGTAAAACAAAGCAGGCTAAGAATAGTAGAATAAGACAGATAAAAGTGAACGATTCCTAATTTAACATTAAAACAAACTTAATGTGCTTATTTTATTCCATATGGAAAGATTTTGAATTTCTAGGAGCTATATATTGTTGCCAAGCTTTATATTCACATCTTTCTTACTTTCTACTGGCTGTGGAACCAGGGAGAAGTAAAACTAATATAAGTAACATAAATTAATTCTGTTTGATACAGGTTTTAGCTGGTCTGTACAATCCTGGAGATGGTCATATAGATCCTTATTCACTTACTATGGCCTTGGCTGCAGGAGCCAGGAAATATGGAGCTCAGTTAAATTATCCAGTTCAAGTAACTAATTTAAAAAGTAGACTAGATGGAACATGGGAAGTCGAAACTCCACATGGAACAATTAGAGCAAACAGAATTGTGAATACAGCTGGTAAGTGATGAATTATACTTTTCTGCCTTTATACTTTAACTATAACTGTAAAAAAAATCTATCTGGGCAGGAAGATGTAACTTACATATCAAAGTATTAATGTTTTAGGAAATACATTACAAAATAAAGTAATAATTTGCTTTTCATTTTATATTTCATGATCTCATGGAATTTTTTGCTCTGTAATTTATAAAAATATTTCATTATTCACCTTTTAAGGTTAAATGATAATAATAAAGAATAATAAATAAAATAATAAATAAGTTAATTTATCCTCAGCTACATTACATAAATCAGTGGATCTAAATTGCCTACAAATATATAGGATGAAAATAACAATACCAGATTTCCAAAGTATAGATATAACTGAAGGGTCATCCACACTTTCATTTTTTCTATAATTTTTTCCCTATCAGCCAAGAAGAACTAGATGGTAGGAAAGAACTGAGTTGCATGACTGCTCAGTACTATAGGTATTGTGAGAACATGCAACAGCACAATCTTGGGGCTTGGAGGTGTGTGACACATTATTACGCTGTGGGGTGCTCTTGTCTACAACTGCAAAATGTTATCAAAATGGTTATTAACCAGTTGACCTAATAGCCATTAACTGGCAACAGAGATAGTTTTTGTATTTCTTGGCTGTTATCCAAGGGTCTGCTGGAACCGTACAAATGAAATACAGACAATGGATAAACATTTTTTAATTGCTGTGTATGGTGAAATGTCAGTTTATCCATCAAAAAAAGGAGAGCAGTGGCTTGTGTGGTTAGGACGCTGGACTGAGAATAGGCAGGCTCATGATTGAGATCCGATGGCTGCCACATGGTGAGGTGAGCTCCCGTCACTCACTCCAGCTCCTGCCAACCTAGCAGTTTGAAAGCAGGTGACCACAAGTAGATAAACGTGCTTCACTTTGGAGGGCAACTTAACAAGGATATGAAAGGAGGCCCCAGCTGGGCATTCCACTGGCAACGATGATGTCACCAGCTAATCCTTCCAGTTCAGAAGTGCTTCAGGACTTCCAACATGAACGTAGTATCCATCAAAAAGTAGTCTCTAAAGCAACTGCAGAAGTCAGGGTTCTGATCAAGCAGTGATAAAATTAGAAAAAGTCCCTATGACCACTTTGCACCTTCAGAAAGCCCTCTGGACCACCACAGCCTGACATGAAAGGGCCTAGTATTCAAGAGCAGGAGGATATTTTCAGTGATTGTCTTTCGAATGCTTTGGGTTTCATAGTAATTTTTGATAATTATATGGCAGACCTGCCAGACCAAACAGACCTAAGTGGATTGCCAACCCTGGCTGCATCATCTAAAACAGCGGTTCTCAACCTGTGGGTCGTGACCCCTTTGGGGGTCGAATGACCCATTCATAGGGGTCACCTAAGACCATCGGAAAACACATATTTCCAATGGTCTTAGGAACCGAGACACCGCTCCTCTATCCATCTCCTTCCACGCTGCTCCTGCCCTTCGTCTTTGGGCCTGCCCATCCTATCTTGTCCAGCGCTGGCGGGAGCGGTGTGGAAGACGAGCCAGACTGGGGAATCCTGCCACCGCTGTCTGGGCGCCTGCCTGCTCTCGCTGCTCTCTGGTGCCCCTTGTAGCTGGTCAGCCCTGCACATGCACAGTAGGGCCGGCCATCCGGCCAGTCAGCCAGCCTTAAAGGGTCGTGGCATTAGGAAGGTTGAGAACCAGTGATCTAAAATTATCTCTGCACATGCCCTACTTTACCTGTACAGTGATCTATGAGGTAAGAAAAATGGCATCACAATGAATAACCATTTCCCGGGTCTTCTCTGCTTCTACCACGCTTGGCAAAGAAGGGAGTAAGTTTGGGAACAGGTTTTCTTATCCTGTGGGTCAGTTCATAAAAACTGGCACCAAATTAGAGAACTGGCACCAAATGCTCAATTACTGTGTATATCATATTTTTTCCAAGTGGGAAAGAAATGGGGTAGAGACATCTCATCAGTTGCCCCTGTGTATGGTAAAGGTCCACTTGTAAAGGTCCATAATGCTGTCCTTTTTATTTATTAATGTTAAAACTTAATAGTGGTAATGGTTTTTTTAAAAAAATGAGATTCTATAACATGGGAAGTTTCCTTATTTGATTTGTAATGCCATTTAATCTTTGTGCAACTTGAAGCAGTGTAAAGAACAATTAAAAACACAATGTAATAATAAAAGCACAGAAACAACAAAGAGCAGTGCATGGAATAACCCCCCAAATTAAATTTGTATTGTATTAATCAGTTTCTGTATGTCCCTGGTCCAGCCATGCCTTTATGACTTTCTTGAAGGGCAACAGGCTCACAGCCATGCAGACTTTGAGGGGAGTGATATCCCAGGTTGAAATTTTGACTTGGTTTTGGGAATAGGATACAAATGAGCAAACCATTAAGTACTTTAAGAAAATATTATTTAGTGCTGAAAAAAAGGAATCTGAAAAAGACTTAAAACAACCCTGCCTTTATTTTGTAATTGGTATAAGATGAGGCGAAGCGAACTCTGATGGACTTTAAGATTCTTTGACCATACCCTACAACTTTCATGCTGGCTGGGGAATTCTGGAAGTTGAAGTTCACACATCTTATAATTACTGAGGCTGAGAAACACTGCCTTATGACAGTAAAGGAGCCTTTCTGGAATTCCTTCATTCTCTGTTTCTTGACGTGGCTTACCTCTGAGGTCTGACAGGAAATATGTGGGAAAGCAACAACAAAATACCGAGATGAGAAAGAAAAAAAACAATCCCTAAAGGAAAAGGCAGACATTGGTAGACCAGTCTATGCAGGTTTTTCTAATTCTGTCATTAAGTTAATAACTGAAGTATGCCTGGATTCAATGTTTAGCCAAAAGAACATTTGGAGCTAATACAGTATTGATTACTGCCTTGGGAATGTTCTAGGAAAACAAAACTATGTAGTCTCCTAAAACTGTTGGAGCCAATCTTCTTTCTTTGTTCCATATCCTCCTCTTCAAAACAAATAATTTGCTCTGCTTTTTCATGCCATGATTAGTGTGGTAAGTTCAGAGTGGATTTTGTAGAGAACAGCTTGCCTTTAGGTCTCATTCATTTGCTCAGTTTCAGAACATACATTGCACAATTTCCAAAGCATAAATCAGACTATTCAGCAGTTTGTCTAGCTGCTGCGTCATGGTTGCATCATTACTGCTATTGCTGTCACAGCAGAAGAGACCAATGGCCTTCTAAATTCAACAAGCAAAAACCACAGTAAATATTTCTCACAAATATTTTCCCTCGTCCACTTTGTGGTTCGATATTTAACACACAAAATTATGTGCTGTGTTACTATTCAGGCGGTTTGCAAACTTGTGTTTTTTTGTTGTTGGAAGGCAATTTTTTAATTTTAAGGTAGTTCTAACTTCTTGGTAATAAAATGTCAAGTAGAGAGACTCATTTCCATGTAAGAAGGAAGGGGGTAGAAGGAATGAGAACCTTAACCTTTGCTTTGTTTCCAATCTCGGTTTCATGACTTGGTCTTCATAAAAAGTAGCTTTGGAATTGTTAAAAGAAAATTCTTTCTATTTAAGTACAAGTATGCAAAAAGTTTCAAGATTAATCCAAGATGTTTAATGGCTTTAAATATCTGGGTTTTGTACTGAGGTTTAGGTAGAAAGAGGTTCCAGCTGAAAATATACCACAAGTAACATAGAGATGCCTGGTAGATCTTTCTGTCTTTTTCTTTTTGTCTGTCTTTCTTTCTGTCTATTTGTCTTTCTTTCTCTGTCCTTCCTTCCTTCCTTCCTTCCTTCCTTCCTTCCTTCCTTCCTTCCTTCCTTCCTTCCTTCCTTCCTTCCTT
>JANHFR010006665.1:0-10855 GCA_032468015.1 Mimophis mahfalensis | reverse complement strand
AGGGCGTGGCTACTTTTTCTCCTCGTAAGGCGAAAAATTCGTGTGCCGAGTAGCTCGTAAGTAGAGGGACCACTGTATATATCTTCCTATTTATATCCAGTGTTTAGTGTACTTTGTTTATTTAGAAAAAGCCTATGACAATATTTATGGCCTTGAATTATGCAGTGATGTTTAAAATTGGGTTCTGAATGTGATAAGAACAATGTATGATAGAAATAAAATATGGATGAGAATAAGTGGATTAGATCAACTGTGCAAGGTGTATGGATTTTAAAATTAAAATGAATGGAGTGAATGTAAGTTACAATCAATGGCAAAAAATAGAGCATGTAGTAGTAAACTGGATGAAGAAATCTTAAAATGTACAATGGTATAGCAGGTGGTTGTGCCTGTGCTGTGAGGAACCAAGGTTTTAGCCTAGAAAGCAGGAGACGACGAATTCTAATTCCACCTTAGTTATGAAAAACAGATGGGTGACTTTGGGCCGATCACTGTCCCTCAGTCCAGCCCGCTTCACAGGATTGTTGTGGAGAAAATAGGAAGAAGGGGGATTGGTATGTTTGCCAGCTTGAGTTGTATATGGGAAAAAGATATGATAAAATTCTTTAAAAATTTAAAACATATAAAAATGTTTGCTACAATTGTTGTAAAAAAAGCATGAATTGTTCATAGAGCACACTTCTGACCACTTATGACATGTGGTCAGAGTACTTAAGAAACACTTAACAAACACTTAAGAAGTGTTTGTCATACAACAAGAAGATATGGGGGTGAATGAATGGATGGTAAAGAATGTAGACTAAATACAAAAATGAATAATCAGTACAAAAAGCTAATTTGAGATTGTTTGGTCATGTAGAAAGAATGAGCAAGAACCGAACTACAGATCAAATATATGAAGGAAGAGACAATAAATCTATACAAAGGAAAAACTGAGGAAAATCTCCCCAAAATGAAAAAGACAAGAAGCTTAAAAACAAAAGATAATGTATTAATTATTATATGGATGTGGTAAAATGAAAATAGAAAATGATGGAGTAGTCTATACTTTCGATGGTGTTGGTTTCAGCTGCAGGTAGTCCTTGAGTTATGATGGCAGTTGGGGTCGGAATTTTTGTTGCTAAGTGATGCGGTTGTAAAGTGGGATGTCACACTGTTTAGCAACAGCAATCCTTAAAATCCTGGATGCCATTATTAACTGAACCCCTCCTGTTGTTAGCTAAGGACCCAGTCCGATCCAAACTACTACTGGCTCGGTCCCTTCTAGCCCCAAATTTGGTAGGTAGGCAACTGCCTCCTTGTCAACTCCTTCCACCTACTGATTTCCCCTCCCATCTCTGCCGTTTGGCCGTCTTGCATTTTGCTCATCCTGCCAGCCTGCTGCCCAGTTGTCCTTTGCCATCTTTTCCTGCTGCTGTGCTGAGGCATGCCCAATGAGCCCTTCATGAAGCAGCTTGGTCCTCTCCCTGAGGCCGTGCCTGGCCTTGCCTGAATCATACATGGCCTTGTCCAAATTGCGTGTGGTCTTCTCATCAGGTTTTAGAAGCAAAACTTTTGTCTGTACTGTATATGTGATTCAATTTATTGTTTTTCATGTTATTTGGTTTAATGTGCTATTTTCCTAATTTTGCAGTTGGGTTTCCTAAAGAAGAAAGATTTGCTGGGAGACCTACAGAAAGAGTCAGTGGGCTTTATGAAAACCTTAAGTCTAAATGCTCCATGGGATTCCATGCAGGCTGGGAACAACCTCATTGGTTTTACAAACATGGTGATGACATTGGATACAAGTAAATGAAAGTTAAATATTTGTGCTGCTAATTTATCTTTAAGAATTTAATAGAAATATATTGTACTGCATTGTCCATTTGGCCAGGTAGTTTTTTTGTACGTAAAGTAAATATTAGATTTTGCGTGGACCTTGGTGTAAGAGACTTCAGATGTAATAGACAAAATCTGGCCCTATAACATTTATTAACATAACATAAAATAACACAATCCTATTTCATATTTGCACAGGAATAAAATGAGTAAAATATGTATGCATAAAACCCCATATTTAATGGACATTGTGGTTTAATGGACACTTCTGTCTTATTCATTCAATAAACTAAGGTTTACTGTATTTTATATTCAATAACTAGTTTATAAATTAATTATGTTTATATCTTCCTCTAAAATGTTCAGAATAGCCTAAATGATTTTCCTCCTCATTTTATTTTTACTGCAATCTTAAGAAATAGAACTAAGAATCCATCTGTTTTTACTGCATATCTGGCATATGTATTATATGAATTCCTTGCTTATGTTTAAAATATGAAAACTGCCCTTAAGAATATATTATTCCTGTATTATATGCCATCTTTTGTTTGAAACAAATAAAGTATTTTGCTTTCAGTTTAAAATATATTTTATATGAGCTCTATTGCCCATTGTAATGCAATACTATGTCAGCATTTTGAAAAGTAGTTAATACATTCATCAAGATATATAATATTTATTTTTAAAGAAAAATAATGGCAAAATGAGTTTTTTGAACAAATTGCTTTATGCTAATTTACAAATAGTTATGCTAGGTTTTTTTGAGTCATTGAAATATTGTCTTTCCAGGCCGAGTTTTCGACGCACAAACTGGTTTGAACCTGTAGGTCGGGAATATCAACAAGTGATGGAAAAAGTGGGTGTGATTGACCTTACTCCTTTTGGCAAGTTTAGAATCAAAGGCAGTGATTCAGTTAAACTTTTGGATCGTCTGTTTGCAAATGTAGTCCCAAAGGTAAATAATGTAGTAATAATAATATGTAGTCCACTGTTAATCCCATTCATAGATCATTTTGTACTCAGAGGTGCTGAATCAATAGTCCCAACTAGATAAGTATACCACCATCCATCTGGAGCTACAGGGACCATGAAAGTCACTTTACCTCAGGTCACACAGCCTTTCCCACTGTATTGACATTTTTCACATTTTCCTAATTGCCACTAGCTTCCTTTGTTTAAATACAAGGACACCATTGATTGAATACAAAGTAATTTAGAATCAGCTTCCCCTTGAATTTTTAAAAAGCCAATAATGTAGTAACACTTTTTGTAGATTGGTTCTACGACGGTAAAATAACAGCGTCACAGTCTCCCCATTATTTAGATGCATTTGGCTATTTCTGGGCTCATTCCGTTTCCATATTATGCTGGGTTAGGGCAAATATATCTTGTATACAGTGTGTTTACTATGGAATGGAGTAGTGATTGCATGGGTCATATCTGTATTAAAGAGATAGCCAATGCATATCATGTAAATAATGTTTCCAATATCTAGTTATTTAATCTATTCCAATTTAAAGAGACTGATGTAGACCTAATCCTGTTAGTTGTGAGGATATGCCACAAGAAGAGCAGAGTTCAAACTCTTTGTGTACCTACTTATCTATGCATTTATTTAGCAGATTCATATAGGTGCCCATTACAGGTGGTATTCAGCAGGTTCTGACCGGTTCTGGTGTACCGGTAGGGAAAATTTTGACTGGTTCAAAGAACTGGCAAATACCACCTCTGGCTGGCCCCACCACCTGCCCCAGCTCTTACTTCTCCTATATTCTTTGTTTATTAGCTCAGTTGGTTCGCACGGAGAGCAGATTGCCGTGTTTCAGCTGAGCTAAAAAACAGCACAGCTCACCAGCATTGATACATAGGGCAGTCTCTGAGCCCTGTGTGCATTTGGCACAAAGCACGTGTTTGGCAGGCATGTGTGTTAGGCACGCCTGCACAGCTCACCAGCATTGATACTGAGGGCAGTGTTTGAGCCCTGCGCATGTGCATGTGAAGGTAGCTCTGAACTGGTAGGAAAAACATTTGAAATACACCACTGGTGCCCATCTCAAAATGTGACTCTGGGCAGCTTAGAAACATACTAATTAAAACCACAAGCCACTCAAACATAAATAAAAAGAAAACACAAAAGTATTGTAATTGTTATTTTCTCAAAAAGAAAACAACGAGTTGACAAAAAGTCAGTGGAAGGGTTTAAAGATTTGCCTGGAATAAATGTTTTCCAATTGATTCTGTGTACAAAATGTTCCTATTAGGGGAAAAAAGTGAAGAACATAAAAAGTCCACAGAGGAAGAAGTCTACTTAATTCAGTAATATTTGTGTGCTATGGTATAAACAGTTAATTTGCAGTATTATAAGCTATTGCATAATCGATGGTTTTAACTTACAGTTTTGACTTTCTTTCTACATAGATGGGTTTCACAAATATAAGTCATATGTTAACCTTCAAAGGCAAGGTCTATGCTGAACTCACAGTCTCTCATCTGAATCCAGGGGAATTTTTATTAATTACTGGTTCTGGATCAGAGCTTCATGACTTAAGGTCAGTGTAAATTTTAAATACTGAAGTTTTAAAGTAACCTGTGGTCTGAGAAATGTAGGATGAGCTGCAGTTCAGAATAATAAAAAGGGCTATAAGAGATAAATTCATAAGTGGTTGAGTATATACAGTATCTTTATTGTATATAGAGTAAAATCTTGGGAACAATTTGTTCACAAGGTTTCATAAACTGCAGAAGTCTTGTACGCTAATGTTTGAGAAAGTTGTGTGTGGATACAGTAATACGGCACTTGTTTGTGGCCTATTTGTGTAAATATGTTGAAAGAGTACAATTAAGAAGTAATTTTTATTAAGTTGTCCCATGATGATGATGATGATGATGATGATGATGATGATGATTAGCAATGGAAAATTCTGTGATAGCCTCAGTTAAGTCAGATTTTTTAAAAAAAACTTATGGGCATATTTTTGCTTGTTTCTTCAACTTTTCCTTCCATAAGGCATAAAGAAAGTAATGGTTATGCTAATGTTATCCAAGAAGTCTAAGGAATCTTATTTTTCTGAAAGTGATTGCTGGAGTTGTACCATGCTTTAGATTCACAATGATCATATTCCTTGATCTACTGACTAGCTATAGTTGAAGTGACAAAAAAGCTGGGCTAACATGTTGTGCATCTCTGTAGTTAGCCAGGAGTTGCATTTGTTTAAAGAAATTTCATTTATATGCCACCCTTCTCTGGAGATTTAGGGCTGCTTACAACCACTTGAAACATTAGCCTTCATTCTTTGTATATACCTGCATATTAGGGCAGTTGTCCCCCTTCCCCAAGCGGTGTTTTACAAAGTCAGCTTAATGCCCCCAACAATCTAGGTTCTCAGTTTACCTACCTCGGAAGGATGGAAGGCTGAGTCAACCTTGAGCCTAGTGAGATTTGAACTTGCCTTAATGGCAGGCAGCTGGCAGCTAAGTGCTACTTAACAGCACTTTAATCTGCTGCACCACTGAGGCTCTTTCCAAGCTCTTTCTGCTTCAGAAGCAGATATAAATTCTGTCCTGTCCTATGAATTCTCACAACTGGAATCTTCCAGCCTGGTTGCCAGTTAGGACAGAAATTTAAAAAGGTAGTAGTAAAAAAAAAAAAAAAAGATAATGCCGAAGGAGGAGACTACATTATTTCCAAACTGTTCAGCACCATTCAATCCAGTAATTCTTTGGTAATTCTAAAAGACTGGGTGTTTGTCTCTTGCTTTCTATTTCTAGTCCTGTAATATTTTAAATACTGTTTTGTTCTGATCTAATAATTGTATTTTATACGCAGATGGATTGAAGAAGAGGCATTTAGAGGACAATATAATGTTGACATCAAAAATATTACAGATGAAATTGGAGTACTTGGTGTAGCAGGTCCATATGCACGGAAAGTTCTCCAGAAATTAACTTCTGAAGATCTTAGTGATGCTGCATTCAGTTTTCTACAATCCAAGCATTTAAGCATTGGTAACATAGATGTTACTGCAATTAGAATTTCTTATACGGGTAAGTGAAAGAAACTTATTATTAGTCTCTTAAATAGATTAGTTGATTTTTTAAAAAATGTAAAGTGATGCCAAATAGCCTAGCTATAAAAAAAAAGAACATTTCCAAATTTCTTTTCAGGTTAAAGTTTTGATGGTTACAATTTAATCCTACTTAAAATCTATATTAGTTTTGATGTATTATAGGTGAACTAGGATGGGAATTGTACCACAAACGAGAAAATACTGCAGCTCTCTATTCTACAATCATGGATGCTGGGTGTAAAGAAGGCATTGACAACTTTGGAACATACGCAATGAATACATTACGGCTAGAAAAGGCATTTCGTGCCTGGGGAGCAGAGGTTGGAAACCATTTCTTTTGGTGTGTGTGTGTGTGAGAGAGAGAGAGAGAGGGATAAAGATAAAACATACCTTTGCAGGTGCATCTTTTAGCTGCATGCCAATTGATTGGGTTGTACAAGTTGTCTGGATTTGAAGGACAATATCAATCACAGCACAGGAACTCCAGTAACCATCAGTAACTCCTTAAAACAGCTATGGCTTTGTACTCATGCAGCATAATTCCTTGTGTGCGTGCACACACACACAAGCACATGTCAAATGTGGTTGGGAGGCATTTGGCAAGCTAAGCATTATTTTCAAGAACATCCTCCTATGCCTAAAGAAAAAAGTTTTCCATCACTGTGTGCTACCCACTCTAAGTTATGTCAGTGAAACATTGACACTAACCTCACAATCAGTACAAAAGTAAGAGTGGCACAAAGAGCCATGGAAAGCTCAGCATTATAAGACAAGATGGAAAGATGTGCACAAGGATTAGGAAACAAATAAAGAGAGAGAATAAAATAACTGAAATCAAAATAGGTTACCGGTAGTCACATAGCACAAAGAACTGATGGCAGGTGGACCAAGGCACTCATAGAATGGATCCCACTTGATAAAAAGCATCCATGAAAGAGACCTAAAATAAGACAGACAAGTATTTTGGACCCAATTGGCAAAAGAAAGCTGAGGACCATATGAATTGGAAACATGCAGAAGAGGCCCTCATCCTGCAGCGAATAGACAATGGCTAAAATAATGATGATGACATATACACACAGGTGTGTCTGTGTGTGTGTGTTGATTTCTGTGAACTGAACTAGGATTTTCTATTTTCTATTACTTTATTCTGGTCTAAAATACGATAATCTATCTAGCTAATTAGTGGCAAAGAGCCTTCTATAGAGTAACCGACCCCTGAATAGTAATTCTTCAATGTCCAGAGAGCCAAGATGTAACTTAGAACATCAGAAATCCAGACATAATTTGTAGTACATATTTGTCTAATATTATAGCTGTACTGCACATGTAAAATATTTAGGTTTAAGGTTTAATCACTAGCATCCCTAGCTAGAAAAGTTCCTTTTCAAAGTCCTAGAAGGAGCTGATTTTCACATAGAAATACCTTTCACTGGTCTGATTGAGTAAAGGTAATTTTATGGGTTTCCTGATTTCTCTTGCTTTAAAAATGTGCCTTTATCATTATGATCCTATGTTATTTATGCACTGCTGATTTTCCAGTGAGTGGTGAAACTTACAATTTTATTTTTAATGGGAATAATATAAGATTAGTATATAAATTTTATTAAGACCTATGCTAATTTAATAATAAGTATTTATTTTATTAATGTAAAACATAAATTTCATTTGTTGGACATCAAAAGAAATGTGAAAAAAATGTGCCACCTAGTGGTTTTTATTGTATCATTTTTTCAACAGATGAATTGTGACACCAATCCTCTAGAAGCTGGACTGCAGTATTTTATCAAATTAAATAAGGTGGGGGTTTTTTCTACTACACTTTAATTATTATTCTTTCTTCCTTTGTTTGCAAATAGTTGTTTTATTTGAATCTGCAAAACAACACCAGATAATTATACATTTCAGCAGTAGTGTACCTTGGTGTATGTAGCATTGTTCCTTCTTTCTACCTCATTTCCCAGTCCATGCTGCTACCATATTTTGGTAGATATCTTAAACTATAATATGATCTACTAACTAATTTAAATTTTTGGCACTTTCCAAGTAATTTGGGATTCAGAGCAGTTCCTTTATACGATTTTAATTTGGTTGAAATAATATAATTCTAACTTAGTCAGTACAAAATTGCATACAGCTCAGTTTTACTACAGATTAATTATCTATGCATAATAGTAACTATTTATGCATAATTATCAGCTTTTAATATGGTGATCAAACTAGGAAATGTGGGTTGTTGGATATCTTTTACAATTTGCAAACATTTTTATTTAGTCAATGAGTACTATTAAACTGGAACTTGCCATGTAAGATGCAATTAAAACTTATAATGCCAGACTTTCTGTTATGTTCATGTTAGAAGTTTAGTTTTACCAGAAAACCTGGGATAATCTTAGAATGAGAAATTTCTTCCTAGCATTTCTCATTTTTAAACCATCTTTCTTTTTGTGTGTTTGTGTGTGTAAATTTACCTTGGTGCTATTAAAACAGTCCATGGTCGTATGATTGACACCATCTCACAATTACAAAATGGCAAAGAGCTGCAGTCATGTGATTGCAATTACACAGTCCTCATTTAACAATAGCTGGGACTGCTGGAGCTGGATGGCTAAATGGTCTGGTCATGTGATGTCAGAATTTACAGCCATACTGCTTAGCAAGGGCAATTTTGTAATCAGTATGTAAACTGCTAACAATATGGTTGTGACCTTATTTAATTCATTAAATATTTTATTGTAAAAAGGAGAAACAATTTCAAAATATTTTCTTTTAGGAAAGTACATTTGACATAAGTATTTGGAACATGAATCTGTAAAATATTAGTTGCCTTTAGGGGCAAAATGTCATATCTTTGTTTAACTATGAAAGGAATTTACTTTAGAAGGCTTTCCTGCAATTACTCAAGAACAGCCAATGAAGAATAATTAATTTGAAAGTACTGCACAAGTATGATCTCTTGTGTATTTTAAGGTGGTGGTTAAAACAGATTGCAGCAGATGCTGTGCTCTCATATGCAGCTGAGTAGTTTTGTGTGTATAATTTGGATTTATTCCAGAATTCACAAGTGACTTAGCAAATAAATCACACCATTAAAAGATTACACATATCTTTTGACAGCTTTCTGCACACTAAAATAGGGTTTTTTATTGCCCTTAATTGCCTCCTTTTGTTTTCCTTACCAGATAAAACAATAATCTTATAATCTGGGAGTTACTGTCCATATTCCACGCTATTTTGGGTACTTAAATTTTTGTAATTTGTATAGCTACTGAGGCTGGGTTAGTTCTTGTGATCTTTGGGAATTATCTTTGAGAATGCACTACAGAGTATTTTTTTCACAAAAATACACTATAACGAAAAATAAGACTCCTGTTGCCTTCTTTATTTCTATTACTGCTACCACTAGCAAAGAAAATATAGAAAATAATTTTTCAGGAATAAATTATGAAATAAAGAACATAAATTGATTTGCAGATGATGTTGTATTTACAATTAACCACCCAAAAAACTTTTTTAGAACTAATAATGGAATACGTACAACAGTAAGATTCAATTACCAGGATATTGACTTAACCTTTTTAATTTTAAGAGTGAACTTGTTTATTATTTATTTACTCCATTTTTACCAACTATCCAAATAAATCAACTAATAAAATGAACCTAATAAAGTGTCACATTTGTATTAAAAAAATGTACAATATCACTTGTCAGCCAAATTCAAATTTTCAATTATAGCATACCTTTCCCCCATACATTATGAAATTTTAACAGTTCTCCTGAAATCTGGAAGTGAACATTTTTAATGCACATGTTCATTATGCAATGTTTGTTTTTTTAAAAAAACAACTGCTGATTGGGTCAGATAACTTCATTTGTCTCCTTTGTATATATTCATAGTAGTGAAGTGTCTTCTATGCAATTAATGTAGAAGGGACCATTAAACCATCATACTTGCTACCAGATCATACTCAAAGCTCTGTTTGTGATTGCTGTATTAGCGTTCATGCAAACTATTTGTTCCATTTATAAATTATAGATTTATGAGTATCAGGTGACTAATGTTGAATATAAGTACTGGGGAGATTAGTTGTATTTGAATGTGTTTTATAAGTTTACTTAGCGTTTGTAAAGACAATATGATCTCAATTCGAATCCAAGGCAAACCATTCAACATCACAGTAATCCAAGTGTATGCCCCAACCACTGATGCTGAAGAGGATGAAGTTGACCAGTTGTATGAAGCCCTACAGCAACTTTTAGAATTAACACCAAAAAATGATGTCCTTATCATCATGGGGGCCTGGAACGCTAAAGTAGGAAGCCAAAAGATAACCTATTCCGGGCAAGTTTGGCCTTGGAGTACAAAATGAAGCAGGGCAGAGGCCGGTAGAATTCTGTCAAGAGAGTATGATGGTCATAGCAAACACTCTTTTCCAGCAACCCAAGAGATGACTCTACACATGGACAACACCAGATGGTCAACACAGGAATCCGGCTGACTATGTACTCTGCAGCCAAAGATGGAGAAGCTCTATACAGTCAGTAAAAACTAGACCAGGAGCTGACTATGGCTCAGATCATGAGCTTCTTGTTACAAAATTTAGGCTTAAATTGAAGAAAGTAGGGAAAAGTACTAGGCCACTCAGGTATGAACTAAACTATATCCCTGATGAATATACAGTGGAGCTGACAAATAGATTTAAGGAATTAGATCTGATAGATGGAGTGCCTGAGGAATTATGGACAGAGGTTTGCAACATTGTACAAGAGGTAGCAACTAAAACCATCCCAGAGAAAAAGAAGTGCAAGAAAACAAAATGGCTGTTTGAGGAAGCTTTACAAATAGTGGAAGAAAGAAGGGAAGCAAAGGGCAAGGGAGAAAGAGAAAGATAAAGCCAATTGAATGCAGAATTCCAGAGAATAGCTAGAAGAGATAAGAATGCCTTCTTAAATGAACAGTGCAAACAAAT
>JANHFR010006664.1:211642-225514 GCA_032468015.1 Mimophis mahfalensis | reverse complement strand
TAACTGCCCTGTACACCGCCCTGAGTCCCTCGGGAGAAGGGCGGTATAGAAATTTAATAAATAAATAAATAAATAAAATAAATTTGAGAAAATTTGTACTGTCAGAAGGCTCTAGTATACCTGCAAACTTCACCTTATTTGACAAAAAAAGTTTAAAAAAAGAAGAAAAAGAGTTATACTCCTTAATAGAAGACAGGAAGTTTTAGTTTTAAAGGCTTATTACAGATTTTGGCTCGAATTAATTTAGTCAGATAATAAATAATTCCATCTAAATCAAAAAGGACTATTTTTTTCCAAATCATCAAATTGGGATGAATCTTGCGATAGGTGCACAACCTTTGGGTGCAACCACGAATAGAGCTGTTCTCAAATACACCAATATATATTCAAATGGGCATGAAAGACTTTGAATTCTCCTAATGTGGATTGCTATTTTTTTTTTTATTACAAAAGCTGCAGGAAAAAAAGCAAACATGATTAAGATGGGGAGCTGAGGACAATAGCTTGGTATTCCTCAAATCACAGTAATTATGTTAGTGAATGTGATCCAACAATGTGCAAATAACACTGAAGGTGTGGTTAGGAGTAATATTAACAAAGGCACTGAGAACAGTGAATAAAAAAAAAAAGAACAGGAGACAGGACAGATCTTCCAAAAAGCAGATGGAAAGAAATTGCTGCTGAATTGAACTTCATCCATTTTTAAAAGAAGTAAAATAAAGCTAGAAAGAGGGCCTTGTTTATTGCATAAATGCAGGTATGGAGAATATGTTCTCTTATAGCCTGGGATTGTGGATAATTGAATGCTAAAATGAAGGGAAAACTTACAAAAGGGCCAAACACGCACTAAAGAACAAAAGTACAATGTCTTGAACAGTACTGAGAAGAGTTCTTGCTGTTTGGCAAAACTGATTAATAAAACCAATGACCAGTGCACAGTGGATTTGCAGAGATTTGAATGTTGTCAGTTTAATCCAAAAGATTGCACCAAGTTCATTTTGGGTTTGAATTTGAATAAGATAAACTTCATCTATCACCATTCAAAGCTCCCCCTGACCTTTTGGTACATGTCAGCAGAATAGGCTTTTCATGAGAAAGGTCATTTTAATGTCAGAATATATTTATATTTCTTTTTTTTTTTTTAAAGGAACACTCGTATTGCTATAGGGAAGATTAGAATCTTTGAAAGCCATTTCTCTCTACTTTATCTTCTACCAAACAAAACTAAGGTGAGCTTATTTGGAATCACTCTCCATGCTCGTTCCCTACATCTGTGTGTGTGTGTGTGTGTGTGTGTTTCAGAGAGAGTACAAAATGAACCCAAACTCATACAGAATAAAGAAAGAAAAAAAGAAAAAAGAGTCAAACGTGCAAAAAGGAAAGTTAAAAAGAGATAGAAAGCAGTTCCCAATTTCCTTTGTAGCAAACACAAGTATAATTACAAAGTTTTCTCATACCTTACAGTTATTAAAAAAAAAAAAAGACCTCTCACTTTTTTCTGTTAGCTAGTTTTCTTATCACCAAACCACAAACCATATGTGCATTTTCTTCTGTTTCATGCAAAAAAAAGTCTATACTGGGTTCCAGTCAGCTGTAAATGTTGAAGAAATTGTCATTTCTTTAATCAAGGAAGCCAGCCTAGCCATCTTTGCAAATCTCATCATCTTCAAAACCATTCCACTGTTGGTCTTGGAGGGAAAAATAGTGGTGGCTAATCCATTACTACATCAGGCACCTCCAGCCAACAGGGCCCCATGCCCTGTTGGCATGGGGTCCTGCCTCCTTCAGAGTCCCATGCCATCTTGCATAGCCAAGTTTTAACACATTTCCTGAAGATCAAGACAAGAAAAGCAGATCTTACCTCCTGTAGCAATATATTCCAAAGGGTGGAGACCATGGCAGAAAATGCTGGCCACAATTGCCTGGCTGAAGAGGTCCTCAGTAGGCCTCTTCTGAGTGGGACAGACCAATCCCAGAAGTGGTATTCAGCCACTTCTGACAGGTTCCAGAGAACCGGTAGCAATAATTTTGACTGGTTCAGAGAACTGGCAAATACCACCTCTGACTGGCTGACAGCATAGCCATGCCCACTAAGCCACGCCCACAGAACAGTAGTAAAAATATTTGAATCCCACCACTGACCAATCCCATTGGGGAAAGACAGTTCCTCAGATATATTTAGTGTTAGAATTTGTGTATAAAATATTTATATTTATAATCTTCATGAATGTGTGTGTGTGAGAGAGAGAGACGATATATGTGAGACAATGGGGTAGATTGAGCAAAAGACAGATACAGGCAATGTTAATGAGACACTGCCATCTTGAGCAGTTTCTGTTTCTAGAACCCCTATTAACACCCACAAAATCAGGTATGTCAAATTTGCAGCCGGTGGGCCAGATGCATTATGTGCTGGCCACGCCTACCCCCATTTTAGCCAAATGAGGAATAGCCACAATACAACACATGATGACAACATGACACCATAAATTTTACACCACTGCACAAAATGGTACCAACTGTTTCCAGAAACTAGTTCTACCACCAGTCTAAAATGGTACCAGAAACATTTCAATAATTAATATCCTCAATGTCCAGGAACTGGCACTAAAAGCTCCCAAGGAAGTGCTACCATGAGAAGTCCAAGTACTGGAAATTACTGTAAATATGGATGCCAGTCTTTGGATATACTATAGCTGTTGAACTTCAAGCACATTACCAGATAGATGATTAGCAAAATAATTTGGTGAAAGAAAGAAGGAAAAGAGCAAATTCCAAAATCAGATAAGTAGTTTGGTAAGTGATTAAAAGAAAAGAAAGTATAAATATAAGTGTTCTATGAAAAATGTAGAATGAATACAGGTACACATGTATACACAATGCACAATGTAGGTATACACCGACAACAAATATGGGATGGAAACACCATTGGTCATGCTTTTGGATGACCTCTGGCAACGGTGAGATGGGATAGTGCATCCATCCTGGCTCTTGACCTCTCAGTATCATTGACCATTTTATCTTTGTAGGTTAGCTCCAGGAGTTTGGGTGAGTGGCACAATGTTGTATTGGTTCATCTCCTTCCTCTGGGACCAGTTCTACTTGGAGGTCCAGGCCATGTCCATAGAGATCTCAGTACTTTCCCTGCTCCTTTTTAACATGAGGCATCTGGGTGATATCATCCATTGCTTTGGGAAGTGGTACCATCAGATTGCAGGTTATACCCAAATGTACATCTCTGGTAAGTGAAGTAAGTGGTCCTGCAGCTGTCCTTTCTCAATGTCTGCAGGCTGTAAGGGCCTGGATGGGGTACAACAGGTTTTAACTGAATCCTGGTTGGATGGAGTGGCTATGGGTAGGTGACTCCTCTATATCTGGAGCATTTACTAATTTTTTTGTCTTGGATGAGATAGCACTGCCCCAGACAAACCCAATGTGCAATCTGGGAGTCCTCCTGGATTCATGACTCCTGCTCAACTTCAGGTTGTACATCAGTGATGCTCCTTCCTGGATTGAGAAACTCTCCTCTCAGTCACTCATGCCAAGGTTATCTCCTGGATGGCCTACAGCAATGCACTGTACATGGGACTACTCATGAAGAATCTCCAGAAGCTGCAACTGGTGCAGAATGCAGTGACATAGGAGTTTTGGATGCCCCTAGCATGGCCCATGTAACATCTTTCCTAAGTGAGTTGCACTGCCAATTTGCTCCTGGGTCCAATTCATCATGTTGGTCATTACCTTTAAGGCCCTTCTTGGCATGGGATTAAGCGACTTGAGGAACCATCTCATCCCAATTAATGTGATCCATCCAGCCCATCCAGCCATGGCGGGCATGATGTATGTCAAGGAGTTTCAATTAGTGAGATCCAGGAGGAAACCTTCTCAGCTGCTTCCGCAATCCTATGGAACTTCTTTTCCTCAAAGGCTGGAGTGTTAACCGAAGAGTGTTGAGACCTGGCTTTGCCAGTGAGAATGGGGTGGTTGTGTTTAAAAGTATGATGCAGCCCTGGGGATGTCTGTTGGCCTGAGGACATTTCTGCTGCTTTGTTAATCTCCTAGCCTTTTAAATTTTTTAAGTTGAATTTTATCAGCCTCTTGAAGAAGCACCTTTGGGACAACTATGACCTGGATGACTGAGACCCTCCATAGACCCTTCAGCTTGTTTTTAATTCTGTTTTTAACCTATGCATTTATTTATGTATTTATATGGTTTCATTATGATGTTATAAGCCATCCAGAGTCTCTAAGTGAGATTTGATTGATTGATAAATAAATAAATAAGTATAAATAACCAACTAAATTTAACAGAAACCCTGAAGAAAAATAAATGAGTTGGGTCTCCGAGGATGGACAAACGGTTGGTAAATTTAATAGTAGAATGTGTGTAGTATGTGCTCTGTTGTGAAAAAGAAAATTCTGCTGAAACAAGCAAAATGACTGTGTAAAAGAAAGTGTTTCTGCATCATTGAAATAAGTGTATACAAACAGAAATATAAAGGAATGTTGAATGCAGTGGGAATGGCACACTTAAAATATGTTTGTAGTAAAAGAAGATGAGAAAGGATGAAAAATGAATGGGTGCTAAAAGAATGTAGATTGCATATAAGAGTCAGTGATCAGTATGAAAGAAGTATTGAGGAGATGGTTTGATCATACAAAGAAAATGAATGAGAACTGAATTGAAAAACAAATATATGAAGGATGATTGAGTAGAAGGGGACAAGGGGAGAAGAAACTTCTCATTCAGTGGAGTCAATGAAATCCTCAAGAAAACAGAAGTGAGAAATGTAAAGAACAAAATATAATGAAGTTGTGTACAGACATGCTAGATGATTTGCAAGAACAGAAAGATAGGGGGAGGTATAGCAAATAGTGGAGTAAACTGATTTTTGTAATGTTTCCTTTTCTTTTTCTTAATTCATGTTGTTAATTCCTTTGTCTTTTTCATTATTCTGGTTACTCTGGAAGGGGTTTTGATGAACATGCATGTATGAAGACAGAGGTAACAAATTGCTTTCCTAAAATATAGTGAGGCATCTTTGGAAAGGCATACATTTATAATATTTTGGAATTCAAAAGATTGATAACAATCTTTTACACAGCCCCTTTTGAGATTCTGTTTGGTTAGACTCACAGTTTTCCTCTCTATAACCTACTATGCTCCTATTAATTGTCCAAAAATTGTACTTTTTTGGTTTCCAGTTACAAGTTAAAATCCAACTAGGTTACAATACAGTGGGGAATGCTATGGTATTGTAAATAACTGGGAATTACAATAGGGTTTTCAAACTACCAGAATTTATTTCTACTCATCTTGACAAATTAAGGATTATGGCAATTGCTACATTGCTAGATAATTTCCAGCAGTGAAGGAAAAAAGAATGGGACATATTCTGCCAAGGTCCATTCTTTTTATCAGAAGAGCCTTCTCAAAATCAGTTATGAACCCTTTTTTTTTTCCCCCAGCAAGCCCTGATAACCTTTTGGTAGCACCATCAGGATCTGTGTAAATTTTCTGGAGGAAAAGTGGTTTTGTCCTGCATGCAATCAAGTAGCCATCCCCATATGCTAGACCATGTCAGCTGAAAGACAAGGAAGAGTATAATTTAGGGCTTGCCCTATTCTCAATGGCCTCGTTATGTAGAATTTCACTTTAATATGATCCAAATGACAGTAGGAAATGCATTTAGGGAATGTTAAAACATTCCCTATTAAAAATTCTGTGAGCATTTTTATATTCTAATTCATGTACAGTTAGAAGCCCCTGATAAAATCACAGTGCTGATTTGACTGCTGCACTCATCATATTAATGAGGATACTTTGTGCCTTTTAAAAACTGGGATACTGTCCATTATGTGATTGTACATGATGTGATTGCTATCAGCTCACACTCATTTTGTAATTCAGTTCTACCCCTCCTTTTGGTCCGTTTTCTATATAAGAAGAATTGCCAGTGAACATGCATGGGGGTTGAAGAATCATACTCAGAAGGAATTGCTTCTTTCTCTCTCTCTCCCTCTTTTAATTTAGTGTATGCATTGTAAAAATAATGTATTTTCTTTGTGATGGATTTCTACATTTTCGTCTGGCAGAGATAGAAGAAACAAGAATGAAACCACTGAGATAAGAGCACTGAGTTGTAGCGCTCTATCTTATTTTGCCAATCCATTTATAGGAGGTAAAGTGAACATATCTTTCTGGAAATTTTTCAAAGTTGGAACATTCACTTTTCTCTGACCACCTGGAGTTCCTCTTGGTGGGTACCAGTTGGTTACTGCCATTTTCTCCCCAAAAATTCTTGGAGTGTTCCTACACAATACTGACAGCACTATTCCACTAGAGACCTGAAGAAAAAATGTCACTCTTTATGGTACTCCTATATTTGGAGAATATTCAGTACAGCTTTGTATATTTGTTATTATTTTGATGAAGAATCAAATAATCTCAGACATCTGAACCTACCAGGATTTTTCAGTGTCAATAAAGTTTCCTGTGTTGTTCCCACTTCCCATCAAATATATAGCACTTAGACTTAAACTTATATACCACTTCACCGTGTTTTATGGCCCTCTCTAAGCAGTTACAGAGTCAGCATATTGACCCCAACAATCTGGGTCCTCATTTTACTAAACTCGGAAGGATGGAAGGCTGAGTCAGCATTGAGCCAGTGAGATTTGAACTGCTAAACTGCTGGCAATCAGCAGTCGGCAGAGTTAACTTGCAGTACTGCATTCCAACCACTGCGTCACCATGGCTCTTACATGCATACATCCTAATAATGGTGTGCTTTCACATTAGTTTGTTTCTCTGTAATCCGATGAAAGACCTTCTTGACTTCAATTTGTATTTTTTTCCCTTTAAAGGCAGCAATTTCCTGTTGCCTTCTTCCTAGCCCTGAGAGAAAGTGAATGGTTCAAAGACATCTAATTGAGTTCTGTGCCTAAGGAGGGACTAGAACTCATGTCTCCCTAGTCCTTGTCCTGAATTTTAGCCATCAGACCAAGCTGCCATTATCATGGCAGTTTTCAATGCATCTTATTCACAGAACTGCAGGAATATTTAGAAGCTTGCGCTAAAGTGAGATGTGAAGTACACAGCTTCAATGTTAACAGCTACTCCTATGCTAATCCAGCACAAACCAATTTGTCACATTTCTAATTCTTGAAGCCAGCCAGAGTAGACAGCCATGAGCTTTATTTATAATGCCCAACATAATACCCTTAGATTTATTCAATGGCACCCACATGGATGCCAGCCTCACCTTCTACTTATAGTTTGTACTTTTGAGTGAAGTAGTATAAATGGGAAAATGTTATCCTAAACATGGGATCTCATGAGACCTTTGGGCCAGTTGAAGATGATGGTAGGGATAATAGTAGCCCTCCCAGATAGATACAGACATGGCAGTCCTTGACTGAAAGCTAAGAAAGAAGTAGCAAGAATAAACCCTACCTAGTGGGGAAACTTATCTAGTGGGAAGCACTTACAACAATTCTTGAAGTCCCCCTTTTTCTAAGCAGCAACCCCCAAACAGACTTACAAATTCCAAACATGCCTTTAAGCCCAAACCACTGAATTAGGCTAATTCAGAAGAAGACAATTTTGTACAAATGTATCACCCTCGCAAATGTACAACATGAAATGGAAATGTAGATATTTCTTCTTGGAGTCTCCTTCTGTAGTTGCGCTATCAAAACAACCACGTTTTTGTGACCTACAGCAAGATGATGGAAGGTTGGTGAAATATGAATAATACAGCTACAGAATTACTACTCTTTATCTTCTTGGTGGAAATTTAATTCTAATTCCTGTTTTGTCATGTGACCCGCCTGTGCTAATAAGATGATGTTCCAAGATAGAAGCTTTGAAAAAGGTGGATATTTTTTTTACTGGTTGTTTATTCTCTCTTGTAATTTTGTAAGCATATATTATACATCTGGCAATGCTGAAAGATCTATGTGTCTTTGTTTCGCTCAACGCTGCTGATCAGGTCTGTTGGTATTATTTGTGATCAACCTCCCCACTCCTCTAATTGGTAACTGTGGGTCTCTTTTGATAAAGAAAGCTCCAAGATAAAGCTGGATTTCAGATGTAAAAACTTTTTAAAGATAGTTTGTTGATAACAGTGTAAGGAGGGCAAAGAAAAAGGCACTACTATGGTGTCTTTCTGCAGTGGATATGGTGCTGACCCCTTCCTGGCCTTGCTAGGCCCATCTGTAGCAACCGTGGAGGCCAGTGGTAATTAAAGCAACAGTATTGCAGGAAAAGTGTGAATTATTTTTACAGGAAGGCTTGGATGCTGCTACCAACAGACAAAGCACAGTAGGGGAACTGGATATTAAAGAGTGATGGTAGCCACATCATTGTAAGGTAGCTTGCAGGAGCAGTACAAAATTGAGACTTTTTACAAGTTTATGGGCATTTAAAGAAACATTTTGTCTTCTCAGATTGACAGGGAGACAAGAAATGTTTGGAAAAGGTACAGAGTGATAAATCACCATTTATACATTTATTTTTGTTTTTACTAAGATAAAGAACAAAACACAAAAATAGTAAAAATGTAAATACCTTCCAAAACCATCATAAAAGTGTTTAAAATGAAAAAAAAATTGAAAAGGTAATGATTTATAATTAGCAATGATTAACTGATAAAACTGTAATATGTATAATAACAATATTGGAAATATCATTTATGATATAACTTCTATATATGAATAACTAGTTTAGAGAGTGAAAATAATTAATAATTGTGAAAGGAAAGAGGTGATTGTATTATGATAACTGATGTATTTGATATGACCCAAACAATGCACTTGTTGAAGAGAGGCATCTTATGTAACTTTTAAAATAAATTTAAAAATTGCAAAAAAAAAAAAAAATGAAAAAAGAATATACGAAAGATGGACTCAAAATTCAGCAAGGCCTCCAGTTGTCTTGATTAAAGGCATTTTTTTTTTTAAAAAATGTGCCTTTTGGTCTATTATGATTGCTTTCTTTCTTAAGATCTCCCAGCTACAGTAACATTATCAATTTAAGATAATATTAAGTTAAAATATTGTATTTTAACAATGTTTTTTTTTCTTTTCTCATGTGCCAGCCTGCTTAATAAATCATAACATCTATTCAGGACAGAATTGCATGTGTCCCATGGTTGACATTTTTGGCTTCCTTATTCAAAAGGGGTATTCGAAATATCTACCATACTATACTTTGTCCATTATGTTTGGTGTACTGTATACCAAGCCATCCCACGATGGTACCTGGCTATTCTTAAGTGACAGTTCAATGGTACTGCATTTACATTCATTCATAAAAGAGCTGAAACTTCTTATGAGATCTCATGTAGATATTGATCCATTATCAAGCAATCATGTGAATGATACTGTCCGAGATGAATGAAAATGAGGACTGATATCAAGAGCACTATGATTTTACATCAAATCTGATTTTTTATTTTTTATTTTTAAATAATTTAAGTGGCCACCCATCACCCATCAATTGTTACAGCAATTTCACCTTCCAGAAGGAATGCCAGCCAATTCACTCCTCAGCCTGTCTATACAATACTTGTGTACTGCCTGGAAGTGGGTGCCATTTCAAAGAGGCCACAATTCATTGCAGTCACTCCCAGATGGCACCTGCTTTGAGGACAGTGGCATGCAACCCCCATGTAGGAAGTCCACAAGGCAGAGTGCCTGCTTCCCAAAAGAGGTCTAGGGAAAACATAAATGGACCAAGCTGTGACAGGGGATGAGGGATCCATCAGGGTGGGAATAGCAATAGCAATAGCATTTGATTTATATACTGCTTATCAGGGCTTTTAACCCTCCCTAAGCAGTTTACAGAATCAGCATACTGCCTCCAACAATCTGGGTCCTCATTTTACCCACCTCAAGGATGGAAGGCTGAGTCAACCTTGAACCTGGTGAGATTCGAACTGCCTAATTGCAGGCAGCTGGCAGCTAAGTACTACATACAGCACTCTAGTCGCTGTACCACCAAGCAGTCTCAAGGCCCATGGGAACCCAGGAGGCCAGGACTGGGGAGAAAATATGCAGGGGCCCATCTCTGTGGTCCTTCATAAGATTGCCAAGTGCCTCAATTTTATTCATGTACATAAGCAGAAATCTTTGCAGCATACAATAAAACAAGCAGTTAAAACAAAACAATTAATCAAACATTCATAAATAAATCTGCAAGAGAATAGACTAGAATTCTAAAATTCTAAAATGCGGCTAAAAATGAAGATGTCCACAAAATAAACAAAGAAATAATTGACATGTTACCAGAAACAATCAATGAATACAAATCTATTGATACCATAATGGATAATGATGAGGCCATCAATTTCCCACCAGAATTCCTAAACTCAGTGGATCCACCAGGAATGCCACCACATCAACTATTACTTAAAATAGATCACCAATTATTTTGCTTAGAAACCTCAACCCACCAAAGCTATGCAATGGAACAAGACTTTGCATAAAGAACATGATGCCCAATATTACTGAAGCCACTGTCATAAGGAAAGGGCAAGGTGAAACTGTTTGCATTCCACGCATGCCACTCATACCAACAGATCTGCCTTTCACCTTTAAATGACTACAATTTCCAGTAAGACTTGCATTCTCCATCACAATCAACAAATCACAAGGACAGGCTATTAAATACTGTGGAGTGCAATTAACAACACCATGTTTCTCCCATGGACAACTTTATGTAGCTTGCTCAAGAGCAGTATTACCCATGAATTTATTTATTCTTGCTCCTGATGGAGAAACTAAAAATATTGTTTACCAACAAGTGTTGCACTAAATTACACCAACTAAATCTGCATACACAGTGTATAGACAGCATACACTGATAGTGGAGGTGGCAGAACAATGAGGAACCCAGAGGGGACAACAGAGGCAACAGTGGGGATGGCAGAGGCGATGGCAGGGATGGTGGAGACAATGGCAGGGACAGCGGAGATGACGGCGGAGACAGTGGAGATGACAGTGGGGATGATGGCAGGGATGGTGGGGATGACGGTGGGGATGGTGGGGATGACGGTGGAGAAGGTGGGGATGGCGGGGATGATGGCGGAGACAACAATGGTGTCATCTGACACGATGGCAGAGATGACGGAGATGACAGTGGAGATGACGGCGGGGACATTGGAGACGATGGTGGGGACAATGGAGACAATGGCGGGGATGATGGCAGGGACAATGGAGAGGATGGTGGAGATGATGGCAGAGACGATGGAGATGACGGCAGAGATGACAGAGACAATGGCGGGGATAGCGGAGATGACGGCGGGGATGGTGAAGATGACGGCGGGATTGTGGAGATGATGGTGAAACGGCAGAGATGATGGTGGGGACGGTGGAGATGATGGTGGGGATGACGGTGGGGACAATGGAGAGGATGATGGAGACAATGGCAGAGACGGCAGAGATGGCAGCAGAGGATGGTGGCAGACAACAGCAGAGTTGACAGAATGACAACAAACCCAGCAGGCATGCAGCAGATGATGGCGGAGGTGGACCAGAATTCTACACACAGTATAATCATCTAGCAAATTCCCCATTTTCCTAGGATCCCCAAGCCTTCTGAAAGAACCATGTTTTCAAAGGTTTGCTAAATGCCAATACAATTGGGTTAATCTTACCTCAGGTGGAACAATGTTACAAAGGGCATATTTATTCATATTCCCCCCTACCCTGGAATCTTGTCTGATGCCACACCTAAAACCCAGCAAGCACAATTCAGAGAGGGAACACACAAACACACACTCATCTTGCACCCAACCAGGTCTGGATTGGCCCTCTCATCCACTATTACCTCATGGATGAGGGAGACCTTTATATAAACCAATTTGGCATTCAATAATAACACACAAAATCCAGGCATACCAAAGCTCTAATGACCAGACCTGAGAACAGAGTATAAGAGGCTGGAATATTCCACTGGTATTCCAAACCAAAGCCACTTTTTCCAAGAATGGCCCATCTTTTGCCTCCATCATGTCTCCCCCAAAATGTTACTACCACGATGATCCTGCTGCTCTCTTCCTCTTCCCAGGTTATATCAATCTGGCTCCTTTTTTTTTTCCTGCCTCAGATCAGAGAACCCCTTCACACAACAAAATGGTTGAGTGGAGTATCTATCAGACCCTAGCACCCAGGAGCTTCTGGTGAAACAAATGGTGACTACTCTGTTTTTATATTCTTATATTCCACCCAAGGAATATAAGCAAGGAAAAGATATCCATTTCATGTTTCCAATAATACTCTGCTTGTGAGCTATTCTGCTGAATACAAACATCCTCACTCTGAAGGGAAAGAATATTACATTGTTTGTAACTTTTCAGTGCAGAATTATTTTGACATTTAAACCTTAGTCAATTGCACAAAATAAAAAGAGAGGGATAGGGAAAGGAAACCCCCTCTATTCTTGTTGGCATCTCGACAAGGAACTGTAGCATCAAATAGCTGAAATTCCCATTTTCTAGTCTTCTTTAAAGAACAATGGTGCACTGTGTCTACATTTTCACTGCAATTGATGCTGTGTGAATTTTGCATAAATTCTCCTTCAGCCAGCCAAGTTTCCTTCTGTGCTAGAGGGAATTGATTTGCAATGCAGGACAAAAAGAGGGAGAGTGTGAGAGGAAGGGAGGGAGGAGGGAAGAGGGAGGGAGAAATGAATCCCATTGCCCTGCAGGGGTTGATGCATTGTGCCAGTAACATATTTAATATACTTTTTGGGATATCATTATGAGAAATGAGTGCTTCTTTGATGCTACAAATTGGCTTGCAACCATTAACTGTTTAATTAATTATTAAATTAATTAATTAAATTAATTTAATTATTTTTTAAAATAATCCTGACCTTTACCCCTGAAATTGGATGGGTTTAGGGGGAAACTGTGCTTCTAACACTTTATGTGTCCCCCCTCTTTTGTGACTTCTGAAGTGTTATTAACAATGTGGTTTTGTGCTGTTTTGTGTCAAGCAGAAAGACGCAACATGTGGACTTAATACAGTTAAACACAGCCCAAGCCTCCAAAATATTGTTTGATAATGATGTGTAGGTGATTTTTGTCTCCCTATTCCCAGGAGACAGATAAATTAGGCTTAAAGTTTACTGAATAGATACGCAAACAATGAATTTCTGAGTTCTTGATCAAGGGTCCACATACTACACAAGCTTGTTTTGATCTACCTAGTACAAGATATCTTCTCAGACAAATTCAGTGTGAATCCTAGAATGTATCATTATTATGATAACGCCCTAAATGGCTTGGGACCGGAATATCTAAGGGGACACCTGCTGCCGGCATCATCTTCCCACCGTCCAGTGCGCTCCCATAGGGAGGGTCTCCTCCGAGTCCCGCTGGTCACGGAGTGCCGATGGGCGGCTCCTAGGGGGAGAGCATTCTCAGTTGGGATGCCAGCCTTATGGAACCAACTTCCAGTATAGTTGCGGATGGCCCCAGACCTCTGCACTTTCCACAAGGAACTGAAAACACACCTATTTACATTGGCCAGCCTGGACTGAGGGGGGGTGTTTGTTTTAATTTCATTGTTGTCTGTTAGGGCTTGATTGATTTAATTCTTTTTAATTTTTGTATCAGTTTTATTTTAATGCCCTGTACACTGCCCTGAGTCCCTATGGGAGAAGGGTGGTATATAAATTCTAACAAAAAAAAAATGGTTGCTCATGTAGCCAGTTTTATGTTTATCCTGGATTTGGTATTTTTGTCCACCTACTGAGTCTTTCCCAAGGATCTGGGGTAGGCAAATGTGTTGTTGTTGTTGTTGTTGTTGTTGTTGTTGTTGTTGCTATTATTATTATTATTATTATTATTATTATTATTATTA
>JANHFR010006664.1:141785-152937 GCA_032468015.1 Mimophis mahfalensis | reverse complement strand
CAAAGGCCTCAATTCTTTGACGCTCAGCCTTTCTAATGGTCCAACTTTCACAGCCATACATTGCAACTGGGAAAACCTGTTTGGCTGGATTTACACCATGTCTTCAGATTATTCCTTCCTCAAATCCAACATGAGATCCATTTTGCCAGGGGTTGTCATGCCAAGGTCCCCAATTCCCCTGGGAAAGAGCAAGAAATTTTAAGGGCTTGTATATGTGGGACATGTCTACTTCCACAATGTTTTCCTGTTATGCTTCAATGGATAGAGCATGTATTCTGCCTGAAAGATCTCCAGCACTTTCTTGCAATAATATGCCTCTGAGCTGGATTACTGTCTAGTATTAAGAGAGAGATTAGAGCACAATTCTGCAGGAATCTGATCTATGGCTGGGTTAGCAAAGATGTGGGCATATTCTTGCAGAATTCCAGCCCTGGGTGCCACTAAAACGGAAATGTAATTCAGTTGTGATCAACTTAATTCTTGCTAGCCCCAGTCCCACTGAAATTCTCGGATTTGTTTAAAGGGCATGGATTTCCATAGGTTGGTTTGTCATTTTAGCTGTTGCTGCATTATGGAGTTTCACAGCCTCTGATTGCTAATTTAGAACTTATGTTTAAAGTCTCCTCCTCCCCTTCTGCCTCCTCTTCTTCCTCCCCCTCCTCTTTATGCAATAAGCCCAAGAAATATATTTCGCCATTCCAAAGTTGCTGCACAAAGCTACCTTCTGCTGTATCGTTCCCACTGATATTGAGAGAAAAAAGTGACCTAAGAAGTCCCACTCTGGTGAACCCTGAAAGCAGTTTTGCAGGAGACCTGTGGCAGTGAGTGTGGAATGTAATTGTCCATATAATTACTGCTATGAAACTGTTTCTGGAACTGACATTACTTGATACCTAATGCTTAATATGGCCATTTGTATGCTGCGCATTAATTCTCACAACCTCCCTATTGGTTAGGAAAGCATTATTATCACAATATGACAAGTGAGGGATTTCATGCAACTTCCCTGAGGGCACACAGCATGCCACTGGCAGAAGTCAGATTAGAACACAGGAGGACCGTCCTTCTAGCCTTAGGTTCTAGTGTCCAGTGGACCAGACTACATTTTTACTTCGGATGAGTTACATTTCAGATTTTCCTCCAGCCATTTTCTACATTAAGCAGGTGTTATCCACATTTTGATTACTAAAAGGACAAGACAAGTCCAAAAGTTTAAGGCAAAAAAAAAAATGAATTTTAACAAAGAAACAAAACCTTTATATCTTGGCACTTTGTGAGATTGACTTCAGACTTTATGAGGCTTATATACCTTATGTATGTTCATCAGAGGGCACAGATACATTGGTTTCATCAGATTTGCAAAGTTTTGAAGTTAGTATTTTTAACATCTGCATAGGAAATGGAGAGTACATTCCTCGTCTATCTTAACACATATTGAGAATATAAGTAGAAAAAAGTATCTTAGCCTATCCTAAGGTAAATATCTAATACAATAAAATATAATAAATCAGAGCTATAAACATCATATACCGGTAAACAATTTTAAAACATCATCCAGTTGAAAGGCATATTTAACATACAAGGAATTCAAAACTACACATTGAAATAGTATTTTTTTCCCCAGTTTATCTTAAACTGGACAAGAAAGAAGGCCGTACTCTTGAGAAAAATAAGGGCCATTGAGAAAAATAAGAACTGTTATGCTGAAACATCTTTAATTAATGTTCTGATTTCACAGTAAGCAATCCGACAAATATAACCAAAGCACACATACAATAAACATCAACCATAGAGTCCTCATCTAGTAACCACAATTGGGACTGGCAACTTGTTACTAAGCAAAGTGGTCACCATGTGAAATTGTGACTGTACTTAGGATCTTATTTCAGTTTTCCATTGCTTTATAAATCTACAAAGGTATAAATGTAAAGATTAGTCAAAAAGTTACTTTTTAATCATAATTATAATGGTGAATGGTCACTAAATGACTACCTGTATCAACACATGACGTCTACCAAAAAGTATCAGTATATTTGCTATTCAGATATGGAAATCATAATTAATATTCATGGATAATTAATTAACTAATCCCCTTTCAAAGCTCTCCAAGCTCTCCATTCCTTAACGTAATGAATTCACCAGGTTTCTTACTGGTATGTCTTATAAAGGGATCTACTTCCTTTAATATCTTCAGAACTTTTTACCATTACCTCAGGTAGCTAACTACTACTGAAAAGGTAATTTTCCCCAGATTCACCTGTCAGTCAAAGTTTAATATCAGGAGAAAGAATGCTGTGAATTTTAACTTTGATTATTGTCATAGATCTCTCAGTAACTTTAGATATCATCAACAACATGATCATTTTTTTTTTTAATTGGCTCTTTTTCTTTTTCTTCTTGTTGTGCCATATCCGTCATCGGACATTGGTGGCCATGTTAACTATCCTATTTTTATCAACAACCTCACGAAAAAGTGCTGCTGAGTTTTGTCCAAACCAGTGCCTTAGATTTTGAAGCCATGATATTCTGCTTCTGCCCGTATGTCATTTGCCTTCAATCTTTCCCTGGAGGGAAATATTCCCTGGCTCTATATAAGGATATTGAAAGACCTAATCTTATAATGGTACACATACTGTACCATGATCTCAGAAAACAACTTAAAGGATTCACCATGACCCTCTACCAATGGGACTCTCTTAAGATTTTGAGGCCAGGGCCCAGAATAAATAACATTCATGGACACTGCTTGGGTGGCATTATCAAACTGTCTTCAGAAGGACCTGGAAGAGATAATGATGGATTACTTTTTGAATAATGTGATAATTTAGGTTCCTTTTTCTTTTCATATTTAAAATCTAGACCAGCTAAATGTATGGCTTTGTAAGGGCTCAGGACAGATAAAATGTCTTTTAATGCCATGCATAATTGATTTATAAAATTCCCTTCTACAAGAAGGGGTACTAACCTCTCAAAACTTTCTCATATTTTTTCTGACTTTGAGAAAAGGATGAACAAATTTCCTACCAATGTCATAAATAGCCTGCAATAGCATGTTTTCAGGATTTGGGGGAGAACGAATCTGGAACAAGTGAGCTTCTTGTTCCAGAAACAATTTGTTGGCCCTGTTGGAAACCTATTAGACTAGACAACTTTGATCTAATGTTTTGCTTGTTATTCTTATTCTTCTTATTTACCAATAGCAAGCTCTTTCCTCGTATCCAGAAATCAAGAAAAATTGAATGACTCCATGTAGGCTTATGTTCCATTAATTCATATTGAGAAAATGAACCATAAACTGACAGCAACTCCTAAGAACATAGCATAAAGCAAGATTATAAGTTATTAAATTAAGCACTTGTGAAAACAAGCTTCCAAGATTGCCGGTATGATTCAAGTAGAAGAAAGGTTGTTGTTGTTTTTCTTTTTTTTTTCCTAAGGTGCAAGAAAGAAAAATCACATAATTTCCCAAGGTACTTGTTATTCTTGCATATACATATATATCTTTAAATATGTCAACAGGATGTATCTTTTTTGTCCACCGGGAAACAGGTCTGTGAACGCAGATGCTGATGCAAACAGAGAGATTACTCCAGCTAAGTCCTTCCCAAGAGTTATTAAGCTGTTGACAATATGTGAATCAGATGAATTTAGCACTGGTTCAGTAATTCTCTCTCATATATGAACAACTCTCCCTCCAACTTTTATGATTCATCATATTTATTTTTTTGTTTCCTCAAGCAACATCTTTTATTAGTTGCACACTCACTACCAAAATTTAATTTCTGCAAAAGAACAACAAAGCAGTTGATTATTATTATTGAAAATCTGGTACAACACACAGTGAAATAAAATCTATAAGGCATTAAAATGACAGATTAGGCGAGGGCTGTGCTCATTTACAAGTGTTAGAACATCATGTTAATGCCTCACAAGCACAACATAAAATGAAAATCAAGTCTTTCATGCTGCTTTACTAATTCCACAAAGCTCCAAGGAACACAAACTGTGGGCCTTGTTAAAGAGGCAAGGTCCTGTTTTAATTTCCCTGGTAAAAAAATTCATTGTTAAAATGTGTGAGACAAAAATCTCAGTTTCTGATGTCAGTACTATTATTACTAGTCCTGGATGAATATTGAAAACACATAAAAACCATGAGATAGGGAAGCACATGAAGATCATAGAGGTCATCTAGTCCAACCCATGCCCTGAGCAATGTAATTACAGGACAAACATCCAGGATGTCATTGCAATGCAAGATGTGCAATACAGAATGCATGTGGCTGTGTCTCTCCTGCCTCTGGTCAAATATTTTTAGATACGAAATCCAATTACTTCCTGGAGCATTCATTCTAGTACTAACAACTCTTTCCAGACTGAAATTTAGCTGACATATACTTCTCTGCAATTTCTACATATTTGTAGAATGCATTTCCTATCATTATTATGAAATGGCCCTTAACATGAGCAGACAAAAGGGTTGGTGGAAAAATCATGGTCACAAGTATTCATTCTATGTTGCTACACATGGAGATATCCATCTTAAGAACATCCCAAGTATGTAATTGTTGCCTGTTTACAACAGTGTGAACAGTCCTATAATTACCAGGATGCCAGATCAGTGGAATCCTCTTTTTGCCTGGCATATGGAGGGCAGGTGCTTAGGATTTTGTTTTGGGGTTGTTGTTTTTTTTTTAAAAAAAGGTTTACGCTTTTGTATTGCTGTTTTCTTATGTTTGTTTCCTTAAACTGTTATAAAGGAAGATAATTAATTCCAACTAATGAGAAAAACTAGAAACCCCTCAGATAACTCCATCACGCAGCTGGCTTTAAGCCTCTAACACAGGGACGTCAAACTCAAGGCCCGAGGGCCGGATCCAACCCAAAGGGTGCTTAGCTCTGGCCTGCAGGACCACCTTGGAAACAGTGAAGGACTGGCTTGCAGTGCCTCTGTCCACGAAAATGGAGCTCGTGAGGGCAGCCCTCCCAAGCTCCATTTTCACTGTCAAAGCACTTGGGCCACCCTGACACAAGTGACGTTGAGCTGTCCATGCCTACCCTGGCCACACCCACCTGGCCTCCCAAGGTCAAACACAACCCTGATGCGGCCCTCAATGAAATCGAATTTGACACCTCTGCTCTAACACAAACAGCCTGCTCCAATAATTGACCTGGCTTTTAGGTCTATCTTTTACTCTTGCATTTCCTGCTGTCTCAAAATGGGATCTGGGGTTAGACAATTCAGAGCACCCTGTTAGATGATCCAGGTCTATCCTCTCATAATCACATTTCATCCAGCTTCCACTATAGTCACCATCTCTGTTAGGACAGAAAAAAAGATTACTATTTTAATGTTACCATTATGTTCAATCCACAGCACCGTATTTTTATAGCATTATTCTGCAAGAGACTGTCCTTCAATGATTTAAATGTTCATTGAGTGATGGCATTGCATATATGCTAGAAAAATATAATTGTTTTATAGATTATGAGCAGATAAATATATACCCCAATAGCAATAGTGCGTGAAATAGCAAGCTGTGCACTGCATGGTGCCTCTGTGTTCATGTGCAAGTGTTTAGTTGCCAGAGACAAAAACAGGGTTGGCCTAGGACATTTATACATTGCCTGAAGGGAAAGATACAATGGCAACCCCCTTCTCCTATTTATATGCATATAAGAGGATCCTACTAACCTAACTCAATATTAGTGATAGTGTTGCAAACCAAACAACATGGTACTCCCAACTCTGATTGGCAAAAGCTCATAAAATGTCAAAAGATACTCATTTCTTATCCATACAAATAAGTTCTGCAGTGTAAGAATGACAGCCTGATCCTATAATAGGCAGGTGGGTAGGGATGGGTGCTGGTTCTGCCAGCACACTGAAATATGGTGAAAAAATTACAACTAGCTAAGATAGGTAGATGTGGATCCCAGCAATAAGTAAGAATTTTTTCCCCCAGGAAGATGAAAAAGCTCAGGAGAAGCCACTGGAGGAGCTGTTGGGCAAGGCAATTGCCTCACTTGGCCTAAAGGTAGACCCATTCCTCCGATTCTCAAGGATTTAAGTTGTAAAGACATTGTGAAGGAAGAAAAAAAAACTGCAGTGAATGTTTGAGGTTGGCACATCACATTTACTCATCAACCATGGTTAATAAGTAGAATGGCTAGATTCCACAAATCACACTAAGCCAGAAACAAATTAATCACATTATGATTTGGCTTAATGGGTGAATTCTACCAAGGCAATCCCAAATGGCAAAAACTGGGATATAAGTTACCCAGAATAATTTAGCTGAATTAGTATTAGGTAAATTGCCAATATTTAGCAGAATTAAACACCATCTCTGAAGCCAAGTAGACCTCAGACTGTCTACGTGAAGAAGATTCTATGGACAGGTTTCCTTTTTCTATTGTTAAGATGTCTAAATGTAAGAATGTCTGGGATAATGACTCCCTGTGGCTCAAAACTACGTTTTCTGTTCTATCCCACTTTACTTCAAATAAGTGTACCATCAAACTAGTACAACATCCTGAAACTGTGCAGGCTGATTTAGCAATATCCACATTGTTTCTGTGGGATTAATTACATGTTCATCTAGAAAGAACAACGCTTAGCCTTTTAGAACCATGTATATTTTTATATTATATAGATTCTTGCAATATTTTAAAACTTTTTACTAGGTAGACACCTCATAAATTAACCATTTTATGCAGCCGTCATTGTCATATTCTCATGCTATGGTGTATCTTTGAGCAAAATGTATGCATCAAAACATGTATGACATTGAAAAGACAAACGTATAATACTTGGGAGTATTAGAAAAATATCACTATTTCTGCAACTGGCAGAAATCCAAAGGAAAGATGGATTTATTATGAAAAGGATATTGAATACCTGGACCCATTTCTATTAGGCTTTCAGCCGAGATTTGGGACTAACATGGTTTGGTCAGTTTGGTGAATGACCTATTTGGTGAGTGGTCATAAGATGAGGAGGATAAAGCACTACTTATTTTGATTCTTTTAGCAGTTACAGTACTCTGGTAATCGGTGGGATTGGAGCTTGCAGGCACTGTTTTGTAATGTGATGTCTGTCTGAAAAATGATATGATGCTGGAAGCTTTCTATTCAGTATCTGAGTCATTGGCCCTTGGTATCCCCAAAACAGCATCTTGCCCCCTTTGCTATTTAATATTCACATAAAATAATTAGAAGAGCTCATTAGAATCTTTGCGTTCCTAAGCTTCTTGCCATGCAACTCCGCAGAAGCAATTGTGTTTGTTGATCACTTCCTAATTTCAATATTGAGCTGGGTGAAAGTGAATATCTGGAAACTAAATATGTATGACAATGATTCCTTGGTCAATACAGTGTGGGATTGAGGTTCAGTATGTTCTTGGCTGGGCAGAAAGTCCTAAAAGAGCACAATCTCCTTGACACAGAATTCTCAGGGGATAAATGTGGTAAGGAGTATATTTACACAATTCCATCTAGGGTCAAAATTATATAGTGTGTGTTATATGTGAGCATATCTGAAACTTCTGAAACCATAAAAGATCACCAGTGTTTTATTTATGACTTAATTTACTACTAAGTGCTACATCTGGCAAATGTAATCTAAAATAAAATGTGGCAACTAGACTGGAAACCAATGCATGATCCAAAGAAAAGATGATATGCCTTTGAACCTCTTTCCAAAGGTGGTTAGACTACTAGAAGGAAAGTTGTTTGATTCCTGGAATGATCATTAGCATAATGTTATACTATAACTTAGTTATAACACTATCTAGTATAAATTAGTTCCCAATATAATTGTATATATTGTTTCTACTAATATAAAATAAAGTCACCCAAAAGTTCAAAATTGGAAATGGGATTTTTTTTTTCTTACTGAATGCACTCAGAAGGAGACAGATCACCCATTGGAGTCCCTTATCGATGGGCTGATTTGGTAGGCATGAAGATAATTTATTTACAGGCAGTCCTCAGTTTAAGATTGCAATTGGAGTCAAAATTATGAGTTGTAAGTCATTGTGATCATTAAGTGAGACACCCGCATGATTACAGCACCACAAAATTGCAATTGTTGCAATAATTAAGCAGCTATGCTGGTCGCTAAGCGGAGCACAGACTGCCTCAGTGAAGGGGGAGGCCCTGGGAAGCCTAAGGCAGGACCAGGCTCACACTGCAGCATCTCCCCAGTTCATTTGTGATCTGTGCCAGGCCTCTCTCACCCTGAGCCACCCCTTGCAGAGCTTTCCACCTGGCTGGCTCCCCACAGGCCTGCTTCCTGTCCCTCCCTGCCCCATCACGTGTTGCTCCGCTTACCTCTATCCAAGGATCACCTTTCTGAAAGAGCACCCAGCCAATGCTGGATGTAGAGGCCACCTCACGCCATCCCAAACGTGGATGCTATTCATGTGATCTCTCAGAAGCTGCATTTTTCCAAACACTCCGATAAGGTTTAAGAAATTTGTAAAGACCCTTATCTTTCACCAAACTTTTAATCATTGATTTTATCAACAGTTTTAATCAGCATTTTAACTTGTTATAGTCTGGGATTGTTTTCAAATGTTTTTAGCCAATCAAAATTCACCAGAGCAGGAAAGCACAGCACAAAACCAACCAGCCAATCAATTTATATGGACATTAATATCAGCAGAAGCAATCTTCCTAAATATTTCCCCTCCAAAATTCAACTGATGGGCACATTTTAACCATCATAGATAACCAAGTTTTTAACTATCATCATTATCTTCTTGTTAGCATTCAAGGTGTATTAAAGGAGAAAACAAAATAACCATCCTTATTGCCTGGAAGATATATCCCATGTTTTGTCAATCCTTCACATTCCATAAATTCTGGAGGAGAGGCAGATGACCCAGTGGATCACTCTCTACAGTGAATGAGATGATAATCATTCAAAACTTCACCAAACTGAATTAGATCACAACAACAGTGTGACAATAAATTAAGGTGACCAGACTTCGCCGGGATGCCGGTAGGACGGTGAAGGGGGGAAGGAACAGCGAAGCGCGGCACAGCGATGCACGGTGGGGGGAAGGAATGGCGACGCGTGGCACGATGATGCGCGGCAGGGGGGCAGGGGGGCTGCCCTGAGCTGGGCAGCGTGGCATGGTGGTACGATGACGGTGGCGGCACAGGGGTGCAGCGGGGCGGCACGGCGGCAGGACATTTTAGAAAGGAGACAGGATGTGGGACATATTAGTAAAAAGCGTGACTGTCCCGCTAAAAGCGGGACGTCTGGTCACCTTACAATAAATCCTATTTTCAGACCACTTTTTCCCAGTAGGACACAACCTATTTCACAGGTTGGGCTGGTGAATGTCATACGGTTGTCAGAAAGCCCCCAAATCCTGATTCAAAGCAAACAAGCACTTTGCAGGTGACAGATAAATTACCCAAGAACCACAGATTTGAGGATCTATAAATTACATCATTGAATATTCTTCAGAAAAGTAAAATGCCCTGTCCTGGAATTACAAGTTGCTTGATGCTGCTTTACAAAATACTTTCGTCTGCATCGGCAAGGCAGCAGGGAAACCATTGCGTTAACTCTACCCACCTCTCAAAGTCATAGAAGAGCCAATGGTAGTTTTCTTTTTAAAATCAATAGTAAAATAGAACTTTTCAGAACTTGTTAGCAAGCAGATGTTGACAGACCCAGAACAATAATTTCATATTAAAATGCAAAAAAATAATAATAGCTAATTGAAATAAGTTTTTCTCACATTTTCTCTAAGTGCTCCCCACTCCTTATTCTTATCCATGCAAAACATTTGGGTGCTAAGGGATGACATGACAATAACATGAATAGTTCAGCCCAGTAGGATGTCACCATTATGAGATTTCCAGGCTAGCAAAGCATATTATTTAAAATAGGCACATAAGAGACACCTGCTGTTCAGGTGAGTACATTGAAAATGCTGTTTAGGTGCACACATGTGTGCATACAGAAAATTAGCAAGCCTCAGGGAATGCTGAATCACATCTCTTGATAGTATTCACCTTTCAAAGCAGGAGAGAGAGGGGGGGGGGAGGAAAGGAGGGAAGGAGAGAGAGAGGGAGATGGAGCAAACTCACTGTTGGATGGAGGGATCAGATGTTTTTGTCACAATATCAACACTTCTCCAACAATTTTCCATACTGGAAAAAATCAGAATTGCTTATTACATGGTTGTGGTGAAATGAGAGAAGGAATCAGAGACAGAGCAGATTTGAAAATATCATTCCATAAACCCAGAAGCCGAAAAACAAAAACCCTTATCTACTGTTGCTTCTGTATTATTCTATAATGTAGTTTATCTCACTCCTCCCTTTCTGTCTTAAAGCTTCAGGTAAGGACTTTTAAAGTGTCTTTTCTCAATCCAAGGCTTCTTCTGACTTTCACTGAGTTTACACCCCCCCCCCCCTCTCTCTCTCTGCAGATGAATTACTTGTTTTTGTTTTTATTTTGTCTGTCAGGGCCTATATATTGTGGTCTCTACAGTCCTGTAAAATAGGACTTTTCTTTCTTAATGTCTTCAGTACTTACTAATATGCTAACATTTCCGTCTGATCAGTTAGGATCTTTCCAATCATTATGTGACAGGTTCTATTTATTCCACCAATCTTCCTGCCTGCCTGCCTGCCTGCCTGCCTATGTATTGTAGAAAGTTACCACCCACCCCTCTCCTATAAGAATGAAATATTCTAGGAAATATTAAAAAGGCAGAATATTATATTTCCCTGCATGAGAAAAGAAGAACCATGTTTTTAAAGACAAAGTTCCCTGCAGCTCCCTGATACACACACACACACACACACACACACACACCCCTTCAGCTCCAGGGTGATGGGAATAAGACATGGCCCTCAGGACATGGTAGGATTAGCCCTCTACCCATCTAACAGCAGGACTCACTATATTGTAAAATCACCTGGAGACATTACATCACCCAGCAAGATTCAACCAAGCCTGGGACTCAAGACACCCTACAGAGTTACCCCTGCATGGCCCCATGGGAGTCTGACAATCAATCAGAATGCATTTCTTTCACATGAACAGGAAGCAAGTTCAAAGCCCAAGAGAGAGTCAGTCTCAGTCTCTCTCCCTCTCCCTCTCCCTCTCCCTCTCTCTCTCTCTCTC
>JANHFR010006663.1:576656-589109 GCA_032468015.1 Mimophis mahfalensis | reverse complement strand
CAATCTGGGTCCTCATTTTACCTACCTCAAAAGGATGGAAGGCTGAGTCAACCTTGAGCCTGGTGGGAGTCAAACCTACACTAATTGCAGGCAGCTGGTATTACTTTAAGAGTCATTAAACCCCTACACCACCACGGCTCCTATATCATGTAATAAATCCTTTATCTCTCTGAATTTCCCAACATCATCATGTCATAAAAACTTTGGAGTAGCATCATAATTTCTTTTTGTGTCTCCAGTACTACCTGATTAGCCATCTTGCCTTAATTTTAAAAGTCCAAGTAGTATTCAGTGTTCTGTCAGTAATCTGTCACCACTCCAGAGTCTATTCTTTTTGACTTTCCAAAGCCAGCAGATTACTTGATCTTAATATTGTTCATCAGGAGATGCAATAGTTATAGTTCTTTATACCCCAGAATTAGTCAATAGGTTCCATTTATACAATCCAGGAAAATTTCCAAATGATTCTTTAAATCCACCTTTTAATTTGCTAGTTAGTTCCAATATTCAAAAGTCATTCCATTAGCTATTCTCCAGGTTTTCAAGGTTGATCCTCTCATCACCATAAATTAGATAAGTATAGAACAGTAAATAATATAGCAGACCTCCAGGTGTTATTCCTCTCTTATCAGAATTCTCCAAGGTTGGTTTATCATTCTAGGAGTATAACATAGTATATATCCATTCACAAGTAGATGGCACCTTCAGCTTAAAAATCAACATTAAAAGTTCAGTTTAAAACTATTCTATCAGTTATTTCTTTCAAGTTAATTCAAACAAAATATCCAATAAACAGTCAGATGTCCAGCACTTTAAAATGCCTGTTCAGAGTCCTGCCAGTAAGATTTATACATCCAGTCTTTCTATATTCTATAGCTTTTAGGGTGCAATTTCTCTCTGTCACTCTTTGATCACTGCTTAAAAGTATTCCAAAGAGTCTCTTTTCCCGGGTTAATTTTCTTTTAGGGAAATCGTTAGCAAAAGTTGAAAATCACATAACCCAGCTCCAATCACTGTCCACTCTCACCACTCCAGCACAATCTTGGTTTCTTCAGCTGCCCCAGCTTCATGGTGGCCATGATGGCTGCCTTGCCTTTGTCTTTGGCAAAGAGAGAAGAAATGCTGGGTCCAGCAAGAGAGCTGCTGCTCTCCATGACCAGCAGACTGCCCCTCCTTATGAGTCACCCCTACAGGCTGACTTTAGCCCCTTGGTGGGCCCTCAAATGAAGAGGATTCAATGTGGGGATGTGGAGTCCAGGTCTCCTGTGCCAATCATGCATCAAACTGCAAGTCTCCCCAAATCCACTTTCCTATTGAACAATAATAACTTAAACTTGCCTGGATTTAAGTTCAGCTTGTTCTGATCACCCAATCTGTGATTTAAATATTCAAATACAGTGATTGTTTTCTAGGAGCTGGAGGGGAGAAAGTAGTAAAACTGGGGGTTGCAATCATACTAATGTGATATCTCACCCCTAAGTCAGGAATGATCACCCCCCCCCCCCAAGATTTCATATGTATGAAATTAGATTTCCCTTTTGTGGGAACCACTTATAGGGCAGAACAAAAGCAAAAGCTTTCCCTCTTTTGCCCTGGGAAGAAAGATTTAGATGATTTTTCCTCAGAACTAGATTTCTTAAGGAGGAGTTAACATTTAACAGAGTACACCAGGGGACAAGAGACTATTCTGGCTGCTGCTGTTATGTTGTAGAACAGGGGTGTTGAATTCAATTTCATTGAGGGCCACATCAGGGCTGTGGTTGACCTTGGGGTAGGGCTGGAAATAAAATCTTGGGTGTGTGTGTGTCTTTTTTTGGGGAAACACAGTATGGATGACTGGACTGATCTGGTTTGTACTGCAGAGGCTCCCAAACTTTTTCCTTCAGGACCCAAAATCATTTTCAGGGTTCATAAAATAGTTTTGTTCTGCTCTCTTTATGAAGGCATGAGTGGAAAATCCTATTTTACAAATACAGGTGTTTGGAAATGGCAATAATTGCATCACAAACACCCCAACTACCACAGGATATTCATCATGAACCCTAATCAGAAAGACTCCAAATCCTCCTCCCCCCCCCCGCTTCAGATATTATTTTGCATTGACTTATTGATATGGGCTTATATGTCCTTATGAATGAAGACAAATATACATGCCCCAGCATAATGTTGCAGGACCCTGTCTGGGTTGGTCATCAGGACCAGAGGTTTAGTCTTCTGAGCTTTCAAACTTGTGTTGGAGTCCATCCTCATGGGCTCATCCTCATCCCCATGTGTCCTTATCCAAAGAAAAAAACATTTCAACCCAATCTGTGCAGTGGTGGGATTCAAATAATCCCACCACTGGTTTGCTGCAAATAAGAATGTGTGCATGCGCATGCACGTATATGAGTGCGGCTTTTGCAGCACAAGGAACATGGTGTTCCCATCCATTTCTGCTCTCTGGAGCAGCAGAAGCTGTTTCTCTGGGCTCCTCAGCCTCTGCAGAGCCCAGAGAAAGAGCTTCCGCTCCTCTATAGAGCAGAAATGGATGGGAACAGCTGCAAAAGCTGGAGCTGCAAAAGCTGTGCTGCAAAAGCTGGAGCTCAGCTGATTCATATGGCTACTAGTCTGCCATGCAAATCAGCTGAGCTTAAAAAAAGGAAAGGGTGGGGGTCAGAGCAGGGGCAGGTGGGCAGGGCCAGCCAGGAGTGGTGTTTGCAAATTTTTGTCACTGGTTCGCCTGAACCGGGCTGAACTAATGGAATACCACCACTGAATCTGTGGTAATTTAAGCAGGCTTTGGAAGCACAGCATTACTGGGGAAGTTGGATGGTCCAGATTTAACTAAGTTATGCCCACCTGGATTTATTGAAAAGCATCCCAGTAGATCGATGAGGAAGAGGTGGAGTTAGTCATTCATAGGTGTTCCATTTCCCTAACCAGGAAATGAATCCTTTTGCAGACTGGGTGTGAAACCCTGCCTCTTGTATACAGAGGAGAAATAGTATTGATATGCTGTCTCCCTTGTTGTCCAATGACTTGAATTGGCAGAAATGATATTCAGTGGATGCTGGAGAATTCTAGAATTTCAGGCTTTGATACCTAAGTGTTCATGCTGAGGACCCTAGAAAGGTTCAAAATTTGATGTGGAAGGGAATGTTTGATAAGGAATGAACATCAACTTCATATAATTTTATTTTAAAAATGAAGAAAAAATATCAAAAACAAATGATGGAAGGAAAAGAAAAAAGAAATAAAAAAGCTAAACAGTGCAAGAAAGGAAAAATGGTAAAAAGAAAAAAGAAAGAAAGAAATGAAACAAAGAAACAGCTTCCCCTTTTTTACAGCAGTTTTTTAAATTTATAAATTTGCCTCTTGCTCTATGGTTACAACACAGTTCTCTTTTTTCTATAGTCTATTCTATCTAATCATCAAAATCATAAATTCATTTCTTTCAGTTTAATAAAAATTCTATAAGTGATTTCTAGTCAACAATAAACATAGAAATTGTCTTTTCTCTGATCCAAGAAGTCAATTTAGCCATCTCAGCAAGTTCCATAATCATCACCAATCACTTTTCCATTATGGATAATGATTTTTTGTCATACAAAATAGCTGGTGTTCTCTCTTACCTTTTCTTTCTGAGTTCACTATTAAGTTGCATAAAATGACTCCTTATAAAAGCTTTTCATCCCAAACTATTGTTAAATCAGTGCCCTTACCTTATAGCAAACATATTATTCCAATTTCTTTCTAGTCTTCCACTATTGCTTCTTTCTGTAACATTTTGTTCAGTCTCTGTCTAGAAAAATTAAGGTTTCTTTTATAAACCAAATTTACAGGATTATGATCTGAAATAGTCTTTGGTGTACTTTAGAAACCTCAATAGTCAATTTCTTGGAATTTGAAATTATATTTCTTCTTGAAAATAATTTACCAGTATGTCATTGTGAAAAATAAGCACATTTTCTTGAATTGCCTTTTTGGTCTTCACACTTCAACTAGCCCTGAACTGTCATCAAATAAAGAAAATTTTTGGTAATATAGTCTAATTGATTTTAATGCTTTTCTCAAAAATTCTATCCAGTTGTGAGGAGACTTTTTTCATAATAACCTATTAGTCTTCCTGTAAGACATTTATAGAACAATACTTTATTCTTATTTAGGAAATAAATTCCCAGTACCAAAATCTTAATCTCATGCAAATTAACTTCCACCCCAACAAATCTATATAAATTCTGGATTAATATTGAAAAAAAATTGTTCCCACTGAAATAATTTCCCCCCAATTTTTTAAAATAAATCATCCGGTAGTTATATCACAATCCATATCACTATAATTATGGTCAGCATCAATCTGGCACAAGTTACCCTTATCTTTTGATTTGTAAAATCCACAAATTGTCTGCAGTCTTTAATGATAAACATTTCCATGGTTGCCTGGTTTGTTTGTCTACTTTAATTCCTATTCATTCAAAATGACTTTCACTAAAAATAATCTTTCAGAATAACTGGTCCCTTTATCCATTTTAAACTTTCTTACATTGACTCCTTGTTAAGTTTTTGATAGGTCTTAAAACCTTTATTTTGGTTTATTCCTTTGTAACTCCAAAAATCAATAACTCACCAATAGAATTTTATCCTGATATTCAGAAAATCTCTTAGTTGCAAATGAATAAAATCCCAAAAATATTTAAGAAATGAGGCTTGGCTGAATTTTGTGTGCATTAATGTCTATATTACAGGTATGAGCATAGATGGAATCCCTCCATTCCCAGCTGCTCAACTCTCAAATGGAATGCAAAATCCAGCAGTTTACTCACGAGGAGCAGATGTTCAGAGTATAAATGGGTAATCTCATGATCTCTTCTTTGTCCAGAGACACTGCCTGCCACCATCCACTATCTGGTTGCTGTTTCCCACCACAAAGTTGTCCCCAGTCATTTGGAGACATCAATGATTCTTGCCAGAAGCTCCAGAAATAAGCAGCCTCTTCAACTGCAAGTTGTTGGCAGTGCCAATTATATAGCTGTGGCCAGTGGAATAGGCAAAACGGTGTTATCATCCCCTTGGTAAGAAGGACAGTGAGTGCTCAATCTTTTAATTGAGGTCTGTTTCCTTGACTATATCGCTTTTATATTTGTCTGAATTCTGTCTGACTCTTGGACAGAAATTGCTTCTCCATCCAAATTTAACCTCCACCCAAATCTACATCATAGTTTTAAAGCATCCCAGTGGCTTAGTTTTATAACCCAGAATAGCTTAATACTGTAAGTGGGACAAACTACTGCTTGTTTATATAAATCCTTAAACTGAGTAATCTGTCATATTGAGATTGTCATATACTGTATCTCAATCTATTTCACTACCAGCACCAATGCTGCAATTAAATTAAAGATTTAAGAGTGCTGAAGTGTAGAAATGTGTTTTAAAAATACCTTGTCAAATGAAATATACCTTTAAAGCAGAGAGATTCAATGTTACATTAGTTTTTCTATCCATATTCTACATCATCAGCCATATGTTATATTTAGACATTTGTTAATCTCCTTTGTGGCATATTTTGCAAAAGGACACCAGGTCATTCTAGTTGATCTTAACATGCTGAACTATTTCATGAACCAGAGTGTCCAATGGGCCATAGACACAACCACAAAACCAGCCCAGTGACGCAAATTGGCAGCTGACATAAACAAGCTGAAAGAGACCAGAAAGTCAACTAGTAATAAACCTTCAGGAATGGCTTTTTGTTTCATTTTTTTCTTTTTCTTTTTCATTAAAGCAAACCACATTTCATATTTCATAACTGTGGAAATGTACAGAGATTTAGTGTATCCAATTTCACAGTTTACAAATGTATACTGTAAACATATTTTAGTGCACGTTTGTACTTGTGTTTTCATTTATGTTCACTCCTATTAGCGTGTACTCAATTATAAATCCTACTTAGGAGTAAATTCCCACTAAGTTCTAGAGAAATATACAAATAAAATGATAAAATTATATAAATAAATACAGTAAGAATGCAATGGGTGGCCAAAAATCATATGGACCCTGTGTGACCAAAAACACACAAAGCTCTTTAGCATATCCACATAGGCACTTTGTGAATAAAATGGGTCCTGGCTAAATAAAAGGGGTTTATCTCTGGAATCAAGATTTGGAATCAAGAATCAAGAATCAAAGAAAGAACTCAATAGAACTGCTGTGGTACGCAGCTCTAAGATCTTAAAAACCGGATATTTAAGAAGGTGGCCAAGTTATATGGAAAAGAATAGTCAGGTACATTTCAGGCTTTTGGAATTACAGTAGAATCTCAGTTCGCAACTGCAATCCATTCCCAGATTGCAGTCGTGACTCAAATTGGTCGCAATCCAAAGTGACACTCACTGTACATACGCAGCAATTCTGTGCATGCGCAGAAGGGAAACCGGTGTGGAAAGGAACGTTTCCACACCATTTATTTGTTCACCAACTGAATTTTGGGTCGTGAACTGATTCAAAACTTGGTTGGAATTGTTGTTCAGGAACTGAATTGGTTGTGAACCAAAGCATTTGCGAACCGAGGTTCCACTGGACAGGTAATCCTTGATTTACAACCATTTATTTAGTGACTGTTCAAAGTTATAATGGCACTGAAAAAAGGAACTTAGGGCCAGTACTCACACAACCGTCACAGCATTCCCCAAGGTCACGGGATCAAAATTCAGGTGCTTATCAATTGGCATTTTGCAGCTTCCTGGGGTCAAGTGATTGCCATTTGCAACTTTTTCAGCCAACTTCTGACAAGCAAAGTTGAGGGGGAAGCAGGGTTTCCTGAATGACTCCATGATTCATTTGACTACAAAGATTCACTTAACAACCATGCCCCCCCCCCAAAAAAAGTCATAAAATTGTGCAGGATTCCCTTAACAACTTAACAGTGTCAATTGTTCCAATCTTGATAGTAAACTGAGGACTCTCTGTATGCCCAGAAGCAGACTGATAGTCAAACAATGCAATATAATGGCTACTCGTACATGTTGATATAATTGGTCCCAGTCAACCAATCTTTTGAGGTGAGAAGACTATTTTTTACAAATACATTTGCAAGGCATCACCAAACATCTAAAATTTACAAATGGCACAGAACAGTTTGATGTCCTCTTGAGCAATCAGCCTACTGACCATAACAACATGTGTACAATATGTGGTGCGCCTCCATATTCACATCAGTGATGGAAAGGTCCCCAAAGAATTTTGTGGCTTAGCTGCATGCATATAATCATATGAGGCTGGCTTGGCAATATTTTGAGACAGACAATCTCATGAGATTTCTGTTATTTCCTGCTTTTGATCAACCCGAATGCAGCAGGAGTATTTCTCTTGAAAATGAGTCATGCTATATACTCATATACTATCTATCGCTGTGTCTTAAGATTAGCAGTCCTTGATTGCAATTAAAGGAGTGTAGAGAGGTTCTGTTTTAGCACATTGTCCATATGATTTTTATTGCAGAATACCTCATCAAAATATATGGGATTCCTAAAGCTTTACTCCATACTCAAGGAATTCTTGAATGCAAAGCAACATATATTTTGTTGAACCGGAATAGACGATGTTCTCAGGGAAACTGCAAAGTGCTCATGCTAACCTCATTGCTTCATGCCTTCATGTCCTTGGAAAATAAGATGTTTTTCAAAAGAAATTTTGCAAACCCATTGGATGCAATTTATGGAGAATAAACAGCTTTTGTCTCCTCACCTTTCCATTAAACTTTCACTGACTTGTTTGCTGTCCAAGTTTTCTAACTGTTTATGTAATAGGCACAATTTAGAAGCCTGTTATTTCCACCTTGCTGCACACGTGATTTGCTGTGGTGAACTTGTACGTAAATGAGGTTTTTTCCTGTGGCTTCTCTGTAGAGGCTGGAGAACTGGGGTCTAGAAAAGATAACTGAAGGTTTTATTGTTCTCATTAAGGACAGAAATCTAGTTTTGAATTACACAATAGTTAGATATTCTTCTGTTGCTTTTGACTAAAAACAAGCTGTATTGAAAGAATCAAGATAATAAATCTAGGGTAATTTTTTTACTTAATTTGCCACTAACAGAAACAAAAATTAATGCAATGCAGCTCAGAAACTAAAAGTACAGTACAGAACTCTATATCATAGTCATGTTTGCTAGACAATTGAGATTCTGAATGAAGTTTTAAATTTTAGTGCCTATATTTTGTGATATCACTGTTTCCTTGTAACAAAAAGGCATGCAAAGCAAATTTTAAAATCCAAATAAATACTACTCCTAGGACTCTATCTAGTCAAACAGTTTATTACAAGATTTTTTTGCAAACTTCAGTTTTCACACAAGAGCTTGTCTGATTATGCAATTGTCATTTTTTTTGCTGCAAAGACTTGCATATTGTGCAGAAGATAAAGTTAAAATTCAGATTGCTGGTACGTTAATTGGTATATTGTCAGGCCCAAGAACAAAAACAACACACTAAGAGTAGTAGTGTAGTCTCATTTCTTGAGAGTAGTCTCATTTCTTCACCTAGAGACAGAATCTTGCCATTCTAAAGCAACTATTTGCATAACTACAGGTGCAGGAAAAACTAGGGAGGAGCCTCTCTCTGCCAACCAAACTTTCCAAGTTCCACTGCCTCTTTGCACCCAGAAATACAGCCCTTCCCTCCTGGGAATCCAGACTACATTTCATCAGATCTGTAAAGGAAGCTGCTGTGCAAGAGCCTCATCCCTGGTGATTTCTATTACTAGCTATGATAGAATAGGGTTTGCCTGTTGGTCCTTTTTATAGGGCTATAACAGGGGTCTGCAAACTTAAACACTCAAAGAGCCATTTGGACCCTTTTTCCCACAGAAAAGAAAACACCGGGAGCCAATAATTTAACAACCGGTATGACTGGGTGGGTGTGGCCAACTCACATCACTTATTCCCACCCAGTTGCCTCCTGCTCTGGAATATGGAGTGTGTCTCCATCCCACACCATCACCCTTACCTTCTCAGCCAGGTGAGGAGTGACGGGGAGGGGTGGGCATGGAAGGGCAAGGGCCAGTCAGTGGTGGGATCAGTCGACAGGGAGCTGCAGCAGAGGGCTGAAAGAGTCACATGTGGCTCCAGAGCCACAGTTTGCAGACCCCTGGGCTATAAGAACTGGGCTGGGGAAAAAACCCAATGACCATGAGAGGGCACAAAAAGATTACTGAAAAATTAAACATCTTGGTGCCACCTAGTGAAGATCCAGAGTTTTGCAGCCCAGATCCAGTAAAGTGACTCATTTAGTTTGTAACTGACTGCAGGCATCAAAGAGGCTTTTCTCTGCTTTTTATTGATCTCTTGGTGACCTTTGGAAAAATTAGCAGGGCTACATTCCTCAGTTTTGGTGAACTATCAGGTTTGAAATTAGCTTAAAATAAGTCTGGATATACAGCTTAGAGTACTTCAACTGCATTTGGCCTTGGACATTGGCCCTGCTCACAAACCTCTTGCCCTAAAGAAAAATATTCCTGCTTAAACTACCCAGGTGAAAAAAATTCCAAAATAAAGAATCAATGCCACGTTCTTTGAATATTTTCTGTGTTAAACACAGCATGAAAAATTTGGTGAAACTTCATGGTTTCCCAATTGTTTCTCAAATGGTCAAGTGGAGACTGGGAAGACATCTGACGATACTTTAAAAAACAGTTGCACATGTTTTGCTTTCAGGAATTTCATATTTAGCATTTGTACTAGCAAATCTTATTCAGGTTTCTTGAATCGTGCAGATGGATTTCTTTATTTAGTAAAAGTTACTGCATGTACGTCCTACTTGTCAATCTTTAGATCCTGCACAATAATAAAACCAGCAATAATCCTGATATGAAAGCATAACTAAAATAAGCATAGTTCAACAGAATTAAAAACTGAGGAAAAAATTAAAATATTTGGAAAATTAAGATTCAATATGCTTCTGAACAAATAGTTTCCAGTCACCAAAGGGCTGCTGGACAACCTCTGTCTTTGGTGTTCTCCTGAAGATGACAAGTGTGGAGGTCATCCAAATCTCATGGAAAAGTTTGTTCCAGATGGTTGTGACCAATTAGATCAGAAAGTCTAACTTCTTGACTTCCATAATTCTAATTTCATGGGGGAGGGACACCCTAGCATCCCTTCCTGAACTGAGCAAATAAAATGGATGTGTCAGTCCTTCAATCTAGTCCAGACAAGAAATCAAAACTATTAGTACTAATACTACCTTTCGTGTAAAATTACAGTAGAAGAATCTTCAAATCTGAAAGCACTTCTCTCCTGCCTTGCCTTTATTTCCCAGAGAACAAGAGAGGGTGCCTTCAGAGATGCTTTCTTCATGAGGGATGCAATAAAGTCCCCTGCCTTAGGCAGGGGATGCAATAGACAACCTCCAAAGTCCCTATGATTTTATGATTCTAAGAATCTTAAATTCTAAGATTCTAAGAATCTTTTTAGTATTTCAAAATCAGCTCTACACACAGCCTTCCAAGCCTGGAAACTATGTCAAATCTAAAAGCATTAACATGGGTAGAAGAATGGAGAAGGACCTTTCCCCCTTCCTCTTGCAATTCTTGTTGGATCGAGTTGGATTGAAAGGTAAGCACATTTGACATTTACAGTGTTGTAGGAAAAATAATGTTGTAGTTGGATTGGCCTAAACTGGGATTGAGAAAACGCTCTCAGCAGATTTCAGCAGTAATGAATAGTCATCAGAGTTAATGGCTATTGATAGAGCAATGCTCCATGAAGTTGTTCAATCACCATTCAAAACGGTGGCCATCATCTCATTTTATGACAACCAATTCCACCATTTGACTATGTATTCTGTAAAAAAATTGTTCAGGTACATATCTCCCCAAATTAATATTATTCAGGCCCCCAAGTTCAAATGTTACAAAAGAAGGAAGGACCCTGTCCCCATTCCAATTCTGCATTTCCTGCTTGAAAATTGTACATTTGATGAACACAGAAGTGGAAAATTCTGAACTACAGGGATTAATCATGGTACAATTGGATGAATGAAGTAGTAAGCTTTGTCCTAACTATTTCCTCTTTCTGGCCCTCCCTGCATTTTGGAGGTAGGTTCAAAGGGCCTGAATCAAGACCCAAATGGACTGATTGAATAGAACAAGGTTACAGTGAGCAGTCTTGGTCAACCTTACCATCTTTAAGATGTGTGGATTTCAACTCCTAGAATTCTCCAGCCAGTGTGCTTCTTAGCCAGATTCCCCCAATCCAGGAGTTGAAGTTGTTATTGTGATTGAGAAACACTGCTCAAGAAGAGGAAGTTTTCCATCCTTGGGTCTGACGCATCCAGTCACAACTTTCATATACTACAGTATACCTTCAAACCTGGCAGTCTCTGGCCTTTGGGGGCAGACCAGGTATGGTACACTGCACTACTGCAATCCATAGGGGTCAAGGGGATGAATTACCTTCATTGAGGCATGCTACCCCAAGAATGTCTGCAGTTGTTGCACCAGCTGAAGCTAGGCTCCTCCTGGCTGTAGCTTCCATCTACTGATCCAGCAATCCAAGAGCACGCCCAAATCATGGACCTGTTCCAGAGCTCCATGAAAACCACAAAATGATTTCTGTATAAAGAGCTACTCTGTCTTTGAGGATTCAGTTTAAATTTGCTTCTGTTACGCTTTTGGCAGCTGCCTTGGACTGAAAGTACAGTAATCAGATTTTTTTGAGCGGAAAGGGAAAGGGTAGAGAAACTAACATCCAAATTATAACTCATGTAGAACTCTTATCAGTATACTCCCACATTCACCCCTGATTATCATCCCATTCCACCTGACTCTAATTTTCCATTCAAATGAACTGAAAATCCTAGAGGTTCATATACTTTTGCTACACACCAGTATGTAGTTTTGAGTCATTTTCCTCAGTGAATAAATGAACAAGTATAATATTTTGGACTCATCTGTTTAATTGGGTTTTCTTTACCCAGTTTTAGGACTAATATGGAGAACAGATCACATTTCAGGTCCTCCTTTCGCAGGAATATTGCAAATTCAAAGGGGTTCACAAACCTTTAATCCCCACTATAAATAAACTGCCAAAAGTGTCTATGGTAACTCATACTCAACGTTAACTTCTAAAAAGTTTTAAAACCTCCTTAATCAGAAATGAGATATCACAAGTTTACCTAAAAATCAGATGAAATTACCATTTTTAACATATTTATTTATTACTGCCTTTTTATTATAACATCAGTCTTTCTTGTATAAAAAGCCAACATTATATCAAAGACCCAATATTTTCCTTATGTCTCTTTCAGCATTAAAATGCATCTATTAAAATTTGTTCTCCCAAAAGAAAAAAGAAAATCCCATGGCAAACCATTTATATATTCTTGCTACTCTGTCTGTCTGCCTGCCTGCCTGCCTGCCTGCCTGCCTGCCTGCCTGTCTGTCTGTCTGTCTACCTCTCTCTCTCTCTCTCTCCCTCCCTC
>JANHFR010006663.1:388251-400270 GCA_032468015.1 Mimophis mahfalensis | reverse complement strand
AGAACGCCCTCCCCCGGGGAGCCACCAACCGACACTCCCTAATCGGCGGCACCTGAAGGAGGCCCTCCCTATGGGAACGGACTGGGCGGTGGGAAGATGTTGCCGGTAGCAGGTGTTCCCGTATTTGGTAACAGTAGTCCCAAGAGTTACTTTTGATGGGGTTGTTTGCCCCCTAGATGTGGTCCATAATTTGGGAGAGTCATGGATGCTTCTTCATCAGTGGATGGAAGCCATGACTGGGGGGTCTTTTGCCCAGCCTTGGTTGCAGTGCACTAGTGACAGTGCTAGCCTTTGTCACCAATTGGTTGGACAACTATAATTCCACATGTGGTTTCGTTTCAAGATAACCTGGAAGGTACAGCTGGTACAGAATGCAGTGTCCCAACTGACATTGGCACAATCTCACTACAACAGAGGAACATTGATTTTAAGACCACTGAGTTGACTGTCAGTAGGTTTCCAGGCCAGTTCAGAATGTTGATAAAGCCATATACAGTTTGATATAAAATTTACTTGGGTTACAGATATTGGAAAGAGAGAGGTCAGGAGGGAGAGAGAAAGGTTATGCTAGACTTTTGGATTCAACAATGTACTGACAAGACAAAATAGGTTGAAAAGTGTATATAGGTATAGAACTTTGCTTGAAGAAACACTCCTCTGTTTTCCAAATTCTCACCACCATTTTAAACTGTTAAATTCATTACCAAAATTCAGTTTGAATTTTCATTTTATATCATTACCCCATACCAATCATTGAAGCATTTTGAACAAACCATAGCCACCTGTTGTAGTATTTATTCACTTAAAGTATGTTCTTGGATCAGGAGTATAGCTTTTCCTATCTAGAAACCCTTTAATATTATTTAATATTATATCCACAAGCATTTAATTAGTTACTTGATTATTTTCCACAGTTTCTAAAACTGAAATATATACTTTAAACCATGAGATTGGTTATTTAATTTGTTACCTGACCTTCTGTTCCAAGGAAAAGGGTGTTGTGATGATAACACTGAGGACATTTTCCAACTGCCATAAAGAAGAGATAAAACAAAGTTAAAGAGCCATTAAGATGATAAATGAAAAAGCTGGATATATTCTATTATTACAGGTTCATTTGCCTTAAGGAGGAACAGGAACAAGGAAAGAAGGGTATTTCCTTTCTTGCCTTCACAATCAGCCATAAAGTATTAACCCTTTTAAAAATGACTTCAAAAGTATCTAGGTAAAAGAACTTATCTTATAAAATTCCTTATGTGTTTAATTATTGTGTTTATAATTCAATGTGCATAATATAGTTTCTTAAGGATATCGTTGGCCTTCAAATGGGGAGGGGAGTTAAGTAAAAGGGTGGGAGCTCCAAATATTTGCCATCTTAGAATCGTCCCCCATTATCAATAAAAAGGAGAATATTTGTAGCTCAGGATTTAAATGAACAGTCCTTGGTGCTCTCTGAGCTTGCTTGTTTTTTTCTCCAGACGTTTCATTACCCAAACGAGGTAACATCGTCAGTGCTAGTAAAGAGTGATGTTTGCTGTTAGTTTATATTCTGGTGTCTTGCCTGTCTGTCTGTGTGAGTAAGTGTGGACAATCTTAGGTATTCTTTGATTGGCCAACGAAGAGCCATTAATAAACAGCTCAACCAAAGAATCCCTAAGATCGCCCCCATCCACACAGACATGCAAGACACCAGAATGTAATCTGACTGCAACTGCACCCCTTACTAGTACTGATGATGTTACCTAGTTAGGGTAATGAAACGTCTGCAAGAAAACAAGGAAGCTCATAGGGCACCAAGGACCTCTCAACCCCTAATATCTCTTATCATTGGCTGGGCTGGCTAGGATGCCATGCAGTTGGAGTTCACCAGTTTATGGAATGCAGTAATGAAATTAAACCTAAGTTTCCAGCATTTTATAAGGCATATAGTGCTGTTAATATGCAATTGGGTATCTCAGGGCATTGCTGCACACTGGCAAGACTGCCCTCAGCCAATGGCTCACCTTCAAGCAGACTATTCAATACAATCATGCTAATTTTTGCCTTTTTTACATTGAATCTTCAATGCATGATGATTAATTCCTCTTCAATGGTCAGTTGGCATTATAGAACCCTAGACTTTGGGGATAGGATCAGGGCAGAAATTTTATAAATAAATCAATTTTAAAATCCCCTTTTTATGACCTTGTAATCTCTTAATTTGGAATAGAGTTGGGGCAATTGGGTGGAGCTGAGTATTTACTGGCTGGATGCCCTTCCTGATGCCATGTGGAGCTTGCAACAGATAGTTTTTCTTTGCACTGTAGGAGAGAAACATCTGCTACTATCTAGAATTGAACTCTGAACCTCCTGAGCGACCGTCTTTACCACTAGCCCACCATGCTGGTCTATTATCAATTATTATAAATCAATTAATAGCAGTTTTTAAAATATAGATCAATGATTTTATTATTTGCCTCATTTTCAGTGAAATTTTGGAGCTGGACTGAACATTGGAGACAAAAACAAATGCTTGTTAGTTAGCAAATAGATCAGAAGTAGTAAATTCCCTTGTTGAACAACTTCATTGTGAAATTATCTTTCTTGCATTTAGGATATCTAGGAAGACCAGTAGGAGGAAAAGTGTTCATTGACTTGATTCTTGTAATTTTGATATCAAATCAAATAATGAAAGAAGAGAATGACACTTGTATTAGAAAAAATACATCAATTTTTGAGAGATTATTATTCATCAAAATAATGTAAAGAATTATTTTTGCTAAAATAGGTGAAGAAATAAACTATTTCTTTACTTATGCACTCAAGGTAAAATCTACTTAGATATTTTTACCCATAGAAAATACTTGGAATTGGTACCTCTTTTTCCTCCCCTTTTCGGTCACTATGCGTGTTTAAGAACACAGGCCTGCAATATGCTTTTATAACTTGGAAACCTGAAGGCCATGGTGGTTGTTTTTTTGACTACATATAAAATATTCTGCCAGCAGCTGAGTGCAGGACAAAAATGTTTTTAAATAAGTAAATATTTACTTTAAATAAGCAAAAATTAACTTCAGCCAGTAGAGCACTGGAGAAATCCAAGGATTTAGCCTTAAAATTCCATTTACATTAACCAGGTAAGTTTCATTTTGGAAAGACTAAAATGTTTAGTTTTGATACTGAATGGGAGATTTGTTTTTCTTTATTTAACTTAAGATATTATTAAATCAGATTTCAAAACAAGGGCACCTTGTAAAACATTTTAAAGCCTTAGTTCTGAAATAAAAGTAGACAATGTTTTGATTGTGGCCAGCATAATCATGTCAGTAACTATGGATTTGGATATTGAGTAATCAAGTCAGATTGATTATGCAGTTTTGTATTCTCTGTGAAATAAAATAAGCTTTTGTTATTTGTTCCCAAGTGACAATTTGTAGGTAATATGGGAAATGCTATATTTTAATGTGGATACACCTTACATAAGTATTACTAAAGAGTGTGAACAATATTAAAAAAGGACACAAGAAGTTTTAGTCTGAAATCTCTATGTTAGGTACTCTATGTTACTGTATTGAGATGAATTGAAAAACTGATCAAGTTTTGCTCTTTGAATATAACAGTCATTTTAAGGAAGCTGTTCAGGGATCTGTTAATATGATAAATAAAGTTGATTTTTCTCTTTTGGATTTACAATGTAGAAGGAAAACACTGTGAATTTGCCAGTAAGGACAAAGAGACGGTAGAATAGAGATTCATCTAAAATTCCCTTGTTGTTAAATGCAGGCATAAAATATTGTGTATTACAATCATGTTTTGTTTTATTTTTTAACTGAAATATGAGGATGCAGGTAAGGGCTACCAGGTGCAAAAATCAGGATGACCAGCAGATGAAAACAAAGGGATGCGTAGGAAACTCTAACCTTTTGTGCCATCCAGCAGGCAACCCAATTCATATAGCTCTAATACATTTCAATAATTCCCTTTACTCACGTATCTGTTTAGGCCAGGGCTGGCTATAGACATTTTGGCACACTAGGCAAAGTCATATCCTGGCGTCCCTTATGCTTTGACTCATCTTCCAAATTTGCTAAGAATTTCAAAAGGATGTCCTTTTGTTTCTTATTTCTTTGACACTTGAAGATTTACAGTTGTGATTTTTCAACTCTGGACCATTTTTTTCACCCTGTATACATTCTAATTTTAAGTACATCACCATCCCTTTTTATTATATGTCAACAACTCTGTGAAGTTTTATTTAATCCTTGAGCTGGCGCACTGATTCACAGGTTGAGAAATTACTATTTTTCTATTTTTTTGTGTTTTTCAGAAATCTTTTCAATTTTGGTACACCCTAAAATTTGGTTTCACTAAGCTGATGTCTACTAGCCTTTAGCCTATAGGCAGTCTGGTTTAGGTAGTAGAAAACAATAAATAAGTGATTTTTTTTAAAGCATGTAGCACGTGTTAGCCACAGATCACCAAGGTGGCTGCCTCTGTGAAAGGAATTTTTTCAGGTGGTGTTATCTTTTACCCACAGGACTCCTGAATGCCAATAGGCAATCAGGGGAGGCTCCTTTCTTGTCCCTACATGGTTTTTTTTAAATTCGCTCACGGGAATTGAGCCGCCAACTGCAGCAGTGCGCAGGCCCAGCAGGCCCAGTGTCTTACCACGTGAGCCACCATGTCCCCCAAACAAGTGGTATTTTGATTCTTCCTAGTTTCAACACTTATCATATTTTTAAATAAAATGCAACTATCTTATTTCTTGTGACCAGGGAATATAAGAGCGTAATTATATTATTCAGAAATTTTAAAAACAGCTAATCAAGGTTTTGCTTTTGTCAAGTTGGTGTTTATTACTTTAGTGAAGATCTTCTGTCCCCATTTTTTCCCACAGATACCATTTACTCAGGAGAAATTGGAACAAAGAAAAAGGTTAAGAGACTGCTAAGTTTTCAGAGATACTTCCATGCATCCAGGCTATTGCGTGGAATCATACCGCAAACCTCACTGTACTTATTGGATGAAGACTACCTTGGTCAAGCAAGGGTAAAAAGCTCTCTATTCTATCAAATTTGGTTCTTATAATCAAGCTGCAGTTGGAGTCTTATTCCTAGTTTAACCATAATTTGATTGATCGATGGTTATCCTGTCTTTATTATTGTTGTGAATAATTCAAGGCAGCAAACATACCTAATATCCCTTCCTCCTATTTTCCCCAAAACAACAACCCTGTGAAGTGGGCTGAGAGAAAGTAAATGGCCCAAAGTCACACACCCAGCTTTCATGCCTGGAACTCGGAGTCACCCAGTTTCTATCCTGGTGCCTTAACCATTGGACCAAATTGGGAATAATGAGAAGCTTCTTGGTATGTTTGAATGAAAATGGGAGCATGAAAGAGGTTTGCAAACACAGAGACTTATGCCAAGATGTCACAGTTAGGATTTGATTATCTGAATTGGCCCTAGGCTATATTATTAATTTAATCCGTCTGCCATATAGGCAAGATTGATTCTAAGGCACGCTAGCTTAAAGAAGTTGACAGAAAAAAATATTAATACTGTAGAGTACAGTCTTATCCATGTCAATTCAGAGGTCTTTCTTGTTGAACTCTCGAATACGTAAGTGTGGAATTGAAGTTTTCATCTATAGCAGCATGATATCCAAGTAAAACTGTCCTGGGATGAATTAAAACCTCTCAACCAAGCCCCTTTATCTATTTTAACTGGTTTAGGTACACTGCAGGTACTCCTCAACTTACAACCATTCCTTTAGTGGCCATGTGAAGTTACAATGGCAGTGGAGAAAGTGACTTATGACTGGTTTTCACACTCCTGACCGTTGCAGCATCCCTATGGTCATGTTTTCAAAATTCAGGTGTGTGACAACTCATCTGCAGAGTTCCTCGAGAGTTGGGCAGCATATAAATATGAACAAAATAAAATTTAAAAAATGTATTTTTGACAGTTGTGCTATTGCAGGGTCATGTGATCACCAGATTCTCTTAATAACCACATGATTCACTTTAACAGATGCAGTGATTTACTTAACAGTTGTGGCAGAAAAGGTTATTCTGTGGGGGGAAAACTCCCTTTGCAACTGCCTTGCTTAGTGACAGAAATTTTGGGTTCAACTGTGGTCATAAATCGAGGACTACCTGTATGATGGAAATTAACGTTGTGGTATTGATTTCTACTACTGCCATCAGGATAGTTAATACTCGATAGATCGATCTGTAGATCCCGGCTAGGTTCAGGAATTAGTTGATGAGACACAATGTCAGGTTTCATACAGTGCAGCGTGAAAATGATTTATTGTTGCTGATATATGTCTTCTCGGGATCAAGCTTTGGATCTGTCTGTCAGCTTTAGAAGCATTTTTGGAAGCTTCCACGCTGCCGTATGATAGTGCCTGAGAATTAGGGAGGAGGGATTTGAGAGAGTGATGGAAGTTTAGACATAACATTTTTCTTCTGAGTCAAGCCTGTTTCAATCTTGCACCTGCGATGGGGGTGTTTGAAGGAAGGTCTCCAGTTTGGGACTGGTGATTGGACCATGTGATGGGCTGAGGGGTTCAGGGGATGGTTTTGGTTTTTCAACTATGCAAAGAAAACCTGGAACTTTTAGATTCAGGTTTTCCTAGAGGTGCCAACATGACTGCTTTAATAAATTCTTACTTGGATGGACTTTGGCTCTAAGTGCTGAATGGACATGGGGGGTTTCATTGAAATGCTGACACTGTCTCTTTAAAAGTCATCATAAACCACCCAGAGTTTGGAATGGTATGGCGTACTGATAATTACATATATTTAGATTATGTAACAGAATTCAAGTATAAGCCATGATTTCTAAATCAAAATGGCAAACAAATATAGTCCTTGACTTACAAGCAATACTTAGCAACTGTTTGAAATTACAGTGGCACTGGGGGGAAAAATGAATTGCATCTCACTTAGAACTGCTGCTGCATCCTTTAGTCACATGATCAAAATTCAGGTGCTTGGCAACCAGTACGCTAATACTATGGTTGCAATCTCAAGAGGTCGTATGAGATCACCATTTGCAACCTTCCCAGCCAGCCTCTGACAAGCAAAATCAATGGGGGAAGCCAGTTCTGCCTGCACGATTTACTTAACAACTGTGAAGACTGGCTTAACAACTATGGCAAAAAAAAAAAAGTTGAAAAATTAGGTGCAACTTATTTAACAACCACTTTGCTTAGTGGTGGAAATTTTGCTCCCAATTTTATAACTTGGGTCAATGTGTGAACCCTGCTGCTGTTTAGCCAAATCCTGTTTTATTTTTAAGCCAAAATTCCTTCCCCAGTTCTGGCAGGCCTCCCACTTTTCAAATGTTTGTGGATTGTTTTCTCTATCATGCAAATGTAGGCATTTTAGGTAAGGTCAGGCATTAACTAAAATTTACATTATTATTTTTTAAATATGGGATTAGGCATCTCAAAGCTTATCAACCCCATGCGACCTCGAAGTCTTTGTTTTATGTTCCAGAACTTCCCTAAATAAATGTGTAAAGCTTTCAGAAAAGCTGGGACTTTTAATGGCAAGACTGTGTCAAATAATCTGAAGATATAAAAAGGGGGGAAAATTGTTTCAGTTCCTACATGTTGTCATAACTCGATCACTTTCCTCTACTTACTCAGAATTCGGGGAGGGGGGGGGCACTCCTGTGTAACAATGCTGTGCAGCTTCTGTATTTAAATAATTAAATTGGGATAAATCACCTGTATTGATTTGATTTCCAGGGTAGTTCTAATTCTAGATGAGGCTTTCTTTGTGCAATGGTTGTACCCTCTTTTAAGGATTCTGCTCATTTTAACAGAAAGCACTTTACATTTTAATTGGCACATACAAATTATTCTGCATTTTATCTTTCTGTTTCCAGCATATGTTATCCAAAGTGGGAATGTGGGATTTTGACATTTTCCTGTTCGACCGCTTGACAAATGGTAAGGTACAAAGAAACAGCACAAAATGCTCTTTTGTTAAATCTATGTCCAACAGTAATGTTTCATGTTTTCACTGATTGCACTCAAGGTTGTTGCTTCAATCTTAATGCTTCTCTTGTTGAAACTTTTCTTCTTGCACAACATGAAGAGAAATAGCCTAAACAGACAAGATAGAGGACTGCAAAAATGCCTTTTTACAGCTGTGATTGTACTATCCCATATCCTGGAATTTATCCTATGGAGCGTGCTGCCTTTAGAGAAACATCTTGGCCCCTGTTGGTATAAAACTCTGTAACTGTGGATGAAAAAGAAAATAAAGGGAAAAGAAAAGACACCTAAATTGTCCATTTGGTATCAAAAGTCTGTCGAGATTTGTACAAGTTCACAGCACATGCATATCACTTCTTGTTGTCATTGACACTTTTAGTCTTCTAATTTCCTGGTTCAGGATATGTCAGGCCTCAATACTCTCTCTTTATCACACAGATCCTGCTAAAAACAACCATTTTATCTTGCTCCTACCAATAGTGTTGGTTATTTTTAAAAGCAAAGCAAACAAAATCCAACAATTGCTTTTTTGGTAATTTGTGTGACTTTAGATATAACTTTATTAGCCAATTAAAGTCAGCCTTTTGGCTAGGATGTCAGGAAGACTGGGGCCAGAATTTCCCACACACAGACACTTTCATAAGTGGTACCTATCCCTGTAAAAAAAAAAAGTCCTATAAAATTCAGGGATATGTTTAGCTCTTACTTTTGCTCAAAGTATCCTGGATGAGTTGTGTTTTTTTAAAAATTTTCAAAATGCATGGCTTTGCCGATAATGGTACAAGATTCTTTTTGCAGCTCAGCCTTTGGTGTGAATTCTGGCTTTCATTTTAGTATGCAGCCTACTGTCTTTCCCCCATAGAAGAAATGTGATAATAACAGATATATTGCACAAAAGGCAGCCTGCTGACTGTAGTCCATATTTCTGGTACAATGAGCAGTGGCTGAATAGAGCCAGGAGCTCAGTCAGTCTGTGGCTCCTTGAGAGAAAAAAATTAAGGTCAGTACATACCCAGAATCTTTTATTAACACCTGGAATGTCCATGAGGCATGGGCAATCTTCAGCAAAGAATCAGTGTGAAAAGAATTGGATGTTTGGACATCACTGAAAACTCCTGGACAAGTTCTTCCAACCACAGAAAATATGTAGGCCGTCCTCAACTCACAACCATTGATTTGGTAAACTGTTTAATGTTATAATTGGCACTGAAAAAAAAGTGGTTTATGACTGGTCCCTGCACTTATAACCAAAATTTGGGCTTATGACTGGTATTACAACCATTGTAGCATCCCCATCAGAGGTGGTATTCAGCCAGTTCCGACGAGTTCTGGAGAACTGGTAGCGATAATTTTGACTCGTTTGGAGAACTGGCAAATACCACCTCTGATTGGCTGACACTGACAAATACCACCTCTGATTGGCTGACAGCATAGCCACGCCCACTAAGCCAAGCCCACAGTAGTACCGGTAGTAAAAACCAGTAGTAAAAAAATGTGAATCCCACCACTGATCTCCATGGTGATGTAATCAAAATTTGGGCACTTGGCAAGCAGCATGTACATATTTATGATGCCTGCTGTGTCCTGAGGTCATGTAATCTCCATCTGAGACCTTCCCAACCAGCTCCCAACAAGCAAAGTCGATGGCATTCTAGATTCCTTTAACAACTGCAGTGATTCTCTTAACAGCATAGCAAAAAGGGTTGTAAAATCAGAAGCAACTCAGTTAACAACCACTTGCTTAACAACATAAATTTGGTCCCAGTTGTGGTTGTAAGTTGAGGGCTACCTATATTCATCTGTCCATGTGGCAAGTATATGCACTGCCCTTATTTCACATCCGATGTAGAACCAGTACTGCTAGAAAGTGGGTAGAAGGATGTTCTTGCTATCAGTCCTCCAGATGTTCTGGAAATGGTTTTAGCTGCCATGCTAGATGGGAATTTGTCTTGTTCCAATAAACTTAGGCCACTACTTATTTGGGTTATCAAAAACTACTGGGAAGATTTCTAGAATTACAGAGCCTGCATTCTATGTACTTCATGGTATAGTAAATGCAAGTAACTGATATGCCCTTCTTGTTCTTTCAGGAAACAGCCTGGTAACCTTGTTGTGCCACCTTTTTAATATACATGGGCTTATTCATCATTTCCAGTTAGATATGGTTACATTGTACAGATTTTTAGGTAAGTACATCCTTTTATCAGTTGTCAATCTTGATGCTATCTCTTTAAATACGTTAGGTTCGGAAGTTCTGAAGTTAGGTGTGGGCAACCTGGGAAGGCAGAGCTTTCTGCACCCCATCTTCCCAATTTCCTTTGATGGCTCCTGGAGCTATACTTGTTCGGTACAAATGGCAGTGGTGTCAATGGATGATAAAATGTGCATTATGATGTCAGAACGTGAACCTTAGCCTTTCCATATTTGCTTGGGGTTTGCCTCATGACTTCACAGTATGTATTTCACTAGCTGATAACCTGTCTTTGCTTGGGTACATGACAATGCAGCCTACAATTCCCAGCATTCTTTGGACGATTTGCATGCCTTGCCTCTATTGGCTGGAGAGCCTCCAATTTGCATGCCTTGCCTGGTAACCCTGTTGCACATACTCAGTACAGCTTGCCAGTGAAATGTCCATGGGGGTGTCCACTTTGGCACCCTTTTTTGGGGACAAAGACTGGTCAACTGCGTTCCTAACCCCAAAAACTACAGCAAAACATGATCTGGTAACCTTTTCTTTTTATGTCATCCTGTCGTAATATTGATTTCTCCTCATACCCAATCCACATCTAGTTATCTCTAGTTACTTTGGTTTCAAAGAATGATTTCCTTTTTCTCCCAATAATTTTTTTTAATGGATATGAACTAGCACACTTCCATGTTGGTTGATAATGTGGTAAAGGGTAAGAGCTGCCCTGCTTCTACTATCTATTTGACTTTTATACTATATTTATATAGCACTGAATCTGCCAACAATTCATGGGAATTTAGATTAATAATTAAAACATTCACTATAAAATGACAATTAAAACTTCCCTAGTAAAACACTAAAATTAAAGTAATACTATCTTGACATAGTGGCAATAATTGCACTTCTATGCAATCAACCCATCCAATAAAAATATCAATAACAATCCATCCAATAAAAAAGCAGGTACTAATCTAGTTGGGGGGGAGCAGTGTGAAAATCTAGTGGGGGAGGCAGTTGCCGGGACCTATCGGCCTAACCCCAACCCCGACCCTAACCCTAACCCTGGTACCCCACCCCAACTAGACTAGCGCCAGAAAGCATAATGCCAAAAATAAATGTATACGTTCTGGCAGGTACAAACTGATTTAAAGTGGGAAAGATCTCTGGAAAGAGAATTGTTTTGATGCTTTGATCTCTGCTTGGTACATTACAGATTTTTTGATTCTGTAGCTGATCAAGAAATTCACACGGCCTATTTATCTACCTATCTATTTATCATCTCTCTTTCATCCATCTATCATATCTATATATATATATATCTATTTACCTACCTACCTACCTACCTCCATTTGTTCATCCATCCAGTTTGTGTACTGCTGCAGTTCCATAGACTCTGACTGGCTTTTTGCTTTTTTTATTATTATTATTTTGGTGGGAAGCAACACAATTTTGCCGGCTTCATTTTGACTTCATGGCTATCCATAGGGTGTGTCTGTGCTCACGACTGTTTTCCCCGGTCCCATTTGTCCCACTTTTACTTTTATTTTTCTTATGTGGGAAAAGGTTTATAAAATACATTCTTCCTAAATGCCAGGTTAGCGCGACCGACCGTTTATCTATCACTTCTCTGCGAAGCAAAATTGAACAACTACTTGGCAGCAATCAAAGTTTAGCAGCAGAGTGGTAGAATTCTCACTCTTGTTGCCAGTCTTCCAGCTGAAATGTGACTATTACAGGACTAGAAAACCCAAATAGTTTAAGAAGTCAGAAAGTGCTAGGTTGAAAAAGTAAAATCCAAACCAAAGTATGTGGTCTGTTCTTTGCCGCACTACAGGA
>JANHFR010006663.1:321624-344979 GCA_032468015.1 Mimophis mahfalensis | reverse complement strand
TTCTTTATTTGGTCAAGAAGGCAGGACACACAGAGATGTGAACCAGCATTCCTGGGTTGGCCAACAAGTTTCTGATTTGGTAGGCAGTGATCTTTATACCCTTTTTGTATACCCCAGGCTGGTGTACTTGGGGATTCCCTTCCGAGGTTGAGTGGCTTTCCCTTTGTATCACTCCCTAGGTTGAAAGGCTTTCCCTTTGTGTTGAGTCTAGGTTAAGAGGTGATCTCATCTAGGAGCTGGGAAATTCCACCTGTCTTTAATTGTGTCCAGGTTAATCTTATTGAATATTTCTGAAAGGACTCTGGATAGCTCCAATTCCTGTGATTGTGTCTCCTATCACTGTGATTGTATTGAGAATACCTGGAGGGTTTCTGACAGACTCTTTAGGCTCAATTTGAAGCCTTGAGGTGAGACTTGGCTGGCTGCCTTCTTCCAACAATACAAAAATGGTTTACAACAAATGTTTGTGGGCGTGAGAGAGACAGAGAAAAATGAGAAAGTATAGTCTGAGGCAGACAATCAATATGAATATAGATTAGTTTTGCCTGACGCCATTCGCAGTAATACGGCCACTCCCAAAACATTTTGAACCGGGGATTTAAGAACCGTCCTTCAGTACGGTTGCTTGCTACTGAGTTTGACCAGTGGGACTATCTTTACACTAAAATTCACTTTAGCCACATGCGGATGAAACTAACAAAAGTGGGGCGAAAGTGCAAGCTGGACAAGAAACGCGAGCCATCCGGGACCCACCGTGGACGGGGGCTTTGGACTGCCAGCCCGTCGAAGAACCGCGGGATACTGAGGAACCCCACCAGGAGCGGCGCGATCCTTTTCGCTGGAACCCTTGCGGGAACGCCGCACGAGACTCCCCGCGTCGGTTCTTTCCCAAATGCTCCTGCAGGAAAGCGGCGGGAGAAGGTAGGCGAGCGCGAGCTTCACCTCCGCGACAATCAAAAGTTGGCACCCTTTCTCTTGATTGGCGGGATTGGGAGAGCGAGTGTTTCGCCATAGCCAATCAGGGGGGAGCAGGGAAGCATCTGACGCTCCAACCAATCCCAGAGCTTGTTCATAGATCTATGCGTAAGGGAGGAAAAACGGGGGAAAAATGATATCTTGGCGGGGAGGTGGGAAGTGTCTTTAATTAAGCAGGCTCCATAGGATTTCCGTACTTTACGATGAAGAGGAGAAATCTTTAAGTTTTCCAAACTGGGAACAAAGTCGGTTGCTAAATAAGAACGTGCCACGTCTACTGCTCGGCCTTGCAGAAGGCATTATGACTTAGCGTCGGCCATTTGATACGCCGCATGTCACTCGTGTTCTGCTGCACCCGTTGAATCGTTATCACTTCCTCCCGCCCCTCCTCCACCCACTACTTAGCCAACCTCCTTTGATGATCGAGCATTTTGTTGCTTTCCTGCTTCCGATGTCAATGAGATCGTTATCAAGGGCCACGCTCAACTGCATTCATCGATAACCGGAAAGAAGAAACGGCTTTGCACTACGAGCTATATTGCTTCTACTGCTAATGGTTTATTGCGATTTGTGTGATCTTGACTGCAAGAATATACCAAGTTTAGATAACTTTCTCACTGAACGTTTCGATTGGCATAGCTACCTAGTAATCTTTTTTCTTTCATCTGAAGAAAAAAAATTAGTCTATTTTTTTGCTATTACAAAAATGCATTTCTTTAACGTCCATTATTGTTTACTAGCTGACAGAAGTTGTTCATTTGGGGATAGCATTAAGCACATTTTTCTGGAAACATGAAAATAGTCTTGTGCCAATATTGTCTTCTGGCTATTTTTCCACATTATATGAACTGCTCCATTCATTGCTGAATTTACATTTTCGCTCCATCTCCAAAGCAGGAGGATGGAACATAGACCCTAAAACACTGCCTACATCTGGCTCAGAATGATGTATGGACCCAAACGTAAGCTTATACTGTGATTTATCCTAGGACACTTTCAGGACATAACAATTCTTGTTTGCCAATGCGTATTAAAAGTGTGTGTGGGGTGTGTGTGATTTTTGGCATATCATTTTCTCCTACACTGTTCTATTTTCAAATTTGGATTCTTGATTGCTATCACTATAATAAAATTCCTTTGTGCAATCCGAGCTGCCTCAAGTATATTAATTCCTACTATCCAACCCTATTTCATTTTCTGTTTGTTGTTCCAGATGCCAGGATTTTCCCCTATATATAATATGCAGGGCACTACTGATGGATCTTTTAAAATATTTTTTTCAGCCTCAAAATATGCATACAATTTTTTTTACCAGAAAGACTACCTATGCTTATATTCAGAACTATAGCCAATTACAACTCCTTAAATATGGCACTATAAAACACATAACCCTTTTGTCTTCAACCATTTGCTGGTTTGATGTGCATAAATACTTCACTGTTTTATGGGACTGCTCAGCAGACAGTACTAGTTCATCATTTCCTATTTTTCCATTTTACCCAGCCCTTTATTTTAGAGTCAAAAGAAATTACCTTTTCAGATATACTACTACTAACACAATTACTCTGCTGTATATTTTTCCCCTATGGCTTAGATTGTGTTTTACCTAACTTTGCTAGGCAATATAAGTCCATCTATTCTTTTGTGTTTGTTTTTTACTATTTTGTGTAATTGATTTTTTTTCCTGATTAAAAACAAACCCAATACACACACACAGCCCCCCCAAAACCCCAATACCTTTTAAAGCAACTTGCTCACATAGTGCAGGGGTGTCATGACGTCGTCATGTGACAATTTGGGACTTTTTCCCTTCACTAAACCAGGCGTGGTCAGCATGTGACTCATTCAGCCTGTGGGCCCAGAGTTTGACAACCCTGCCATAGTGTAATAAACAGTTAATTTCAGGTTAGGTGTAAGCCTGATTATTGTTGTCAGTAAAGTTTACTTTTTGGCTTAATATTGTAAATCAGGTCATGTTAAATCACAGATTATCACCTAGCCCTCAATAACACACTCTATGCAGTGTCCATATCCATTATGAAAACTAAACTTTTTAGTAAATTTTAAACCCAAGGATTTTTATTTATGTTAGTAACCAAATAGCCAGAAAGGGATGCATGCAAAAAAAAAAAAAAAAAAAAAAAGTTTCAAACCATTTCTAACATAAGATATTACAAAAAATCCCATTATGGTGAAACTCTTCCAAAAAGGCTTGAGAAATGCTGTTTTGTGTTTGAAGCAATTTAAACCCAAATGTTGCATACATCCATAATCCAAAGACTTTAGTGGTGAACTAAAATTATTCATGACAACATGAAACAGAATACTTCATTAGCTATATATTCTGTCACTTGATATACATTATCTTCTCTCTTAACACTCAGAAATTTTATTTATAGCATGCTGATAGCTACAAAGAAAAGTCACAAAAAGGAAGCAGCACCCTCAATGAGTGCCTATTTCCAAAGCAGTTTCAACTACAAAGATTTATAAAAAAAAGATTATATTTAAAAAAACCTTACAAACAAGCCAAATTTTGCAAAATAATGTTGATAATAAATTTTGTCAAATACCTCTTTGCAGCATAAGGATTGACCATTCCTTTCCCTATTCTGTCAATTGTAGGTACATATGTATGTTTAAGGTCACAAGAAAAGAAAACTTTTGGAGGCATGGGAAACATCAAAAATTTGGACATGTGCTGGGAGGAAGGGCCTAAAAGAATTGCAGTGGTCGGCCTGAACTATTTCCAGGATCTCTCTCAGTTGCTCACCAGCCTAATGGGAATTTTGGGAGACCGAAAAGTATTGCTGAAAATAAATGCTACACACTGAGCTCTATAAATATGTATCCACACATTAATTCATCCCTCCAACTGAGGTGGGCAGAATGTCCAATGGGCACCAAAGAAGTGATAGATATTTTGATGCTTGCAAGTACCATTGCAATCCAGTTATCCCCATCCAGTTTGCGATCTATTTTCATTTGTGATTTCATGTGGCCATTACAGTGGCAATGCTACTAATCTGTCATAATAGATCCATTTTGATGTACAGTAGATATTATAATTATCCATTTTGGTGCACTTCAAACTGTCATAATAAAGGAAGTCTCAACTTGTAATTGACAGTTTAGTATGTGATAGAACAGCTTAATAAAAATTCTGCTTCAAGAGGCTTGAAAACCTGGTGGCTGAAATGGTAGACATTAGTAAGCTTAAAAGGGCAAGTCTGACTTAGTGTAAATTAGCTTGTTTCTTACAGGTTATCCAAATGGCACCATCAGTTCAAGTTTGTATTTCAAGACTTCAACAAATGTTTAAAATACATGTGATTAGAAAAAAAGGTTAAATTGAAGTTTTTAAAATTTCTAGCTCATATGATTCTGGTTTTAATCTAGTTCATTCCTTTACTTCATGTCTTCAGGTATAGTAGAGATATAAAGCTTCTATAATATTCAACTGTAATAACAAGCTCATTTCCTTTTAAATTTTCACATCTTTATTCCACCGAGGACTGAAAACACGAGTGAGATATCCCATACTTTAGGTTATTTTGCCAAAGAAAGCCCACAGAAATATCATTTTACAAATTGGGGAAAATGTTGATGCAATAATAGCTGAATCAGTATTGCTGTAAATTTGTGACCAATATTTTTCACTAGATGCCAATGAAACTTCATCTAATACTCTTGCATAACAACTCCATTTCACATTCAGTATATACAGTTCAAATTTTATAAATGAATAGCATCCTGTGTTTTACATAAGACTATGTCTATTAGGCATATAAACACTAAAACAATACACTCAAAGCATGCTTGTGTTAAAGGTAACTTTTCACTACAATTTACCTCTTTCTGTTGTACGCCTAAACGTTTGGAATGTAGGATAGGTCTTCTCACAAGAATAGAATATGCAGAAGGTCAAACTACTTTTAGTGCTGTTACACAAATAGTTGAAGCATTTCCCCATTAGAAGTAAGATTATGTGGACGGAGAAAGGTAGCACCTGTTAAGCTACAGCTCTACTTGTCAGATCTAGATCTGTTCAGAAGAGAACGCCCATCGTTTTCTAGAAATGTGAATGTATGAGAAAATTAATAAGATCCCCAAAGTACTTTTATAACCTCTTACTTACACTCATTTTACTGGGATACTCTAATTCTCAAACCTATCCAAGAACAAGCCTCGTGAAAACTCATGGCAAACTTTTAATCCTGCAGTGCTGTTTACATGCTGCCACAATTTAGGTGGCTGAATTAAACAAAATATAAGTCTCCCACTCCAGATTATACAATTTTGCAATTTAAATATAAGCCACACAAACAAAAAGCTCCAGGAAATTATTAGCTCCAAGATTTATTACAGATTTATTTTAAAATGCTGCCTCAATATCTAAATGCGCAGACCTAAGTTTTATTTCAATAACGAAATGTAGCTGTGGAGGGGATAATGAAGTACAACTCTGATTAAAATCAGATCTTTTAGACAAAACAAAGTTACACTGTGTATAACAGTAAACATTTTAAAAAGTTGATCATGACAAATAGTATCATACCTTTACTACTTGCTTTGTATAATCTTCAACAATTACTAGTGAGATTACAAAAGAATTAAAACAGAAACAAAACCAAAACTAAACTACTCTCCAACAACAAAATTTAAGTATAATGCTTACATTCATTTGACGACAAGTCATATTAAAAATGCTGCGCAGATAGCAAATATTTTTTTCAGCTGCAACTGATCTTCAGAGTTATTATTCCTGTATAAAAACAAATCAAATATATGCACAATTATGGTACAGTATTTTAACTTATTTAAAATACAACTAACAATACAAAACAAAATCTAACTAATATAGGACAATAAATACCTTTTCTTCTTTACGTCTCTCCTTGTCTTCGTTTTCCATTGTTTCTTCTTCATCTTCTACAAGCCCATCACCTTGGTATTTATCATGCGTCCATTTTGGACTGCTACCTGATTTTTTGAAGTTGAATCTTCCTCTGCCACGCTGAAAAGTACCACGTCCTCTTCCTCTTTTAGCCCAGTAATCAACACCATCATCTCTGTCATCATGCTAGAGTAAATGGAATCCAGTTAAAGAAAATGTAGAACCCAAGCAGCACTAAGAACAGTTGTATTTATCATCAATTTAATTAATTACTGTAGTTGAATTCTTTGATCTTACTATTCTGAAAGATAAAAAGATAACATATATAACAAGTTTAATCATTAGTCAAGCTATCCCAATACATTGTATTTGGTTAATCAAGGATTCTAAGTTCAAAATTCTAAGCAAAGGGTAGCAAGGCATATGGCTCCTGGGATTTCCCAGTTTGTTTGTTTGTTTGTTTGTTTGTTTGTTTATTTATTTATTTATTAAATTTATATACCGCCTTTCTCCCCAAGGACTCAGGGCGGTGTACAGGTCTATTAAAACAATACAAATACAAAAGTTAAAAATAAATAAGTTGGTGCCATGCTCTCTGCCAAGCCAAGGAATGTCATCAAAAGTGCCCAAGGACCAATTTGACAAAGTACGTTCTATTAGTTGAAGCACATTAGGTTTCACTAAGGTGCTCTATCTCCCAACTCTCTGCACACACTCCCATTTCTTTTCTTTTTCTTCCTCTTTCTGTATGTTTGCCAGCTGTATTAAAGTTTTTTAGACACCTATTATTTCACGACATTTCAACCTATGCCCCCCACCCCACTGGGAACATACAACTTTATGCCCAAGAGTTTAAGTACAAAAAATTTAGCTTATTAGTCTTTCTTTATACACACTTTAGTGAATATTGTATGTTATATTCTGTAACATATTCTATATTAAGTTCTGTGCCTTAACTATCTGATTTATAGTTTATGGAGTGCAAAAAACAAAACAGGTACACTGAAAAGCAAATTTTTAGAAATAACACATAACAAATTTAAAGAAAACTACCGAAAAAAATGAGTAACACAACTTATTATTTTTCTTCTGTTCAATCACATTTGATTCTCAGAGAGCGCCTGGACAAGTCCCTGCATATTTTTTTTGCAAGGTTCCCCCCCCCCCCCGCCTCCAAGTAATTTGCCTTTGCCTCCTTGCTGACAGCAAACTAGCCCAAGATCACCCAGTTGGCTTTGTGCCTAAGGCAGGACTAGAATTCAGTCTTCTGATTTGATACCTTAACAACTATACTAAACTGGCTCTTTCAATTATTATTAAAGCCAACCAAATTAACAGTAATTTTAAAGTTACTTAGAATTCTTTATTAGATGAGATGGTAAAACAAGGGGCAAAATCGTAAATATCCCTACAGTTTAATTCCCTCAATCATGAATATAAATAATTGCTGGTGGTTTATGTTATCCAAAATATAACATGTATAAAGAGGGAAGTAGTGGAAGATACAAAGATACTAGAAGGTATGGAGTCACTTTGGATAGTGAGATGGGCAGCATATTAAATAAATAATAAAAAGATGGCAAAATCTCAAATAATCTTAAAAGTACAATAGTGTTAAAAACAATTTCCCCAATACAACCTACTAACCGAACGGATAACTACATTCAGCAACCATGTAACATCAGCTGAAAAATAAAAACCAGACAGGAAATAGAATAAGTATCATGGACGACATGGCTGACTGATCCAAGAAGAATCACTCCACTTTTTTTTTTGCAATATCCATTTGTATTCCATTTTACTATATAAAATCAAACGTGTGAGTGTATATTCCACATACACTCTGCAACGGCTCAACCAATTTCAACTAAACTTGGTACACAGATGACTTACCCACCAGGAACAAACACTGTGGGGGGTCAGACACGTCTAGCACCCTGAGGGGTCTGTGTGCCCTAAAAATAGTGGCTGTGTGCTCTAAAAATCAGTAGTGCACAAGGGAGCTCCCTCTGACTTGCGTCACTGCGCAAGAGAGCTGCGTCAGGTCCAACTAAACCCGGGCAAAGCCAGGTTATCGCATGCGCACATACACACACACACACATAATTATCTTTGATTTACATATAAGATAATCATCTAGTCAGCTGCCTTGCATATTTATGCAAGTCCCAACACTTGTTAAATATTACACAAACTCAAAAAAAGAAACTGTAGGCAGGGAGAACTATATGGGTGGCTGATGTTATTCTCAGTGCTATTGTGAAACACTTAATTCGCTCTCCAATAACTAGGAGCAACACTGTTCCAGGATAGGATACCAGTATTATTCTTGGGTTGTACAGTTTAAAACTTCATATGAATGGTTATCACTCTTTGTTATGGAAAAAGTATCAAACTGGAGAAAATACAAAGGAGGAAAAATCATCAGAGGGTCTTGGCTTATAATATAAGAAAATAGAACTATCCCCTTTTTCCTTATTCTCAACATACCTCCAAGGTTACCAAGTCTATTTGATACTCCAAGAAATCTATACCTGGCTAGTAGACCACAGAAGAGAGACAATAAGCAGTAATATTTTTTTCTAAATATTATAGCAAACTTTTTATTAGTGACCTAGATAGCATTTTATTTTCTGAAGCTCTTAAAGTCTGTCTTTAACAAAATAAATAGAAAGTATCAGAATTTTTTTAAAATGTTTATCTTCCATAACAGTGCCTCCAGCAGGGGAAAAGTCACGGCGGATCAAAATCCTGTTTTTTCTAAATAATCACAATTAGTTTAATAAACATTAAAGCAATAGAAAGTATAGTATCTACCAAGAGTGCTTGTGAACACGCCTGCTATTCTTTGAGAAGCATTAGTTACTCATGAAAGGGAAATACATGAAGTGAAAATGAAGATTTACACAGCAAATAAAGTTAAGCATTAGAAAATTTCTTTGAAAAGCAGTTATGCATGCCACATCATTATTATTTAATGATTACTTTGATTTCATGACCACAAACATCATTATCCATAATTACAGGATGGCATTATCTCAGTCAGCTCCAAGCAATTGAGATATTCTACTATCCGGCTTTTCCTCGGCTTTAAGGAAGGCTAGGGATGCTTAGATCTGGCCCGAAGGGCCACCCTGGAAACAGTGAAAGACCATCCCACAGTGCCTCTGCCAGCGAAAACGGAACTTGGGAGGGCTTTTTGCTGGCAGAGGGTTACAAAAAGCCATCCCATTTACGCATGGCTCTCCCGAGCTCCGTGTTCACTGGGAGAGCACTGCAGGAGTCCATCACAGCCAAAAACAGAGCTCTGGAACCTGTTTTCGCTGGCCGAGCGCTCGGCCCACCACAGGCATCCCCAACACAAGTGGTGTCAAGCTGGCCATGCCCATCCTGGCCCATGGAGGTCAAACAGAACCCTGATGCAGCCCTCAATGAAATTGAGTTTGACACCCCTGCCTTAGACCTTCACTTACAGATAGTAAAAGGCAATCTGTTGAAGAAAATCTATAACTGCCTGCTGCACCAGCTAGGTATTTTCTCTCTTTTTGCCAAATGACTAGCTAGAGATGGGGCACAACAACTTCTTTCATTAGACTATGTAGATGGATATTAAAAGCAAACACAAATACCGATGTTCACTGTCAGAGGACTCAAAGAAGATTCTTGAAATAACAGAAATAAGTTTTAGATACTGCTGTTATAAAATAAGACTTTAGAAAAGATGCATGCATATAATGACACCCACCAAGAAGTATTTCTTGCTTTTTGGAGTATATTCAGGATCCCATTCTTCCTCTTTTGGTCTCTTTTGAAAAGCAGTGTTTGAATTGCTAGGACCAGTATTTGTTCCAGCAAACACGCCTCTGGCTCTTCCTCTGCCTCTAATACGAAACTGATTAACCAAAGCATGTATGTTTTTAAATAATAAATATATTTAATTCATTTACACATAGCAATAAATTATTATTGCATTAAGTAAAATCCCCTGTTAACACTGCATAAAATGAAGATATTTTAAAATTAAAATAAAGCTATTTATATCTCCTTTAGTATAAAGGTTCAGTGGTGTACAATGATGTTTATGTGCTGCATTTACTGAAAAATCCAGATTTTAAAAACTGGCCTTGTGTGCATGATACTTAATAACCAGATGTAGCAACAGCTTCCCCACACGGATATAGAAGTGGCTTTTTTTCTGGTTGAATAAGAGAAGTGATTTCCAGTAATTCCTTTTCATTTCACACTTTCCCCAAACTGCTGACTGCAACTAGAAACATTTTCAGGTCTCAGCAAGCAGTTGCACTAGGGAAGCCTTTCCCAACCGGGCTATCCTCAAAATATATGGGTCACCTCCCAGAATGTCAGCACTGTTAAATTCAGAGTGCCAAAAGGCAGTAGAGAAAACACAGAATCTGAAAATAACATCTCCCTCTTTTCTAACTGCCAAGGAAGGCTAAATTAGTTCAGGTAACAGTATCAGTTCCATTATTTTAAAAGCAATTTTGATAGCCACTGAACAGCTACATGTTAATTCTAATCATTAACACGTTTTTCTAATTAACTAACTGAAATTTCATGCAGCAGTTTTCAACAGCTGTATCACCTAATTTCGGTAAAGTGCATTTGCCACTAGGTGTTCTGTTCTATGTTGATATAGGTAATACTACGGCCAACTCCCAATAGATTTAGTATTTTAAAAAGGAAATCAACCCTGAAGAACAAATCAGAGAAAATGCCCCATGAATCAATTATTACAAATTGATGCAAGAAATCAGATAGAACAGAGAACAGAATAATTAATGATGCTTTGGATTTAAATAAACACACAAACATTTGTGCATATTTAAAGCAACAATTTATCTATGGTAGGTAGCACATTTACGGTAGGTAGCACAATGACTGATGCTCTTGCACGTTTTTCATTTTATACCAAACGAATGTATTATTTTCCTATGATTTATATAAATACACCTTGCTGCAAGTTACAGTCCAACGTGACTATTTCTAATTGCACTCCTATGCTTCAAATGTATACCGAGTATTTTAATTCAATGGTTATAAACTACAGTTAAAAATAACTGCAAAGAAACTTACAAAGGTGCCTCTAGGTCTTCCAACTCCCGTAAAACCTGGATATTCTTTCTGCTCATGATGTGGTTTAAGTTCTTCTTCTCTTTCTTTCTTGCAGTCCTTTTCTTGGGAACTGGATGAGGAAGATGGGGAGGAAGTTGAGGAAGATCGAGAATGGTCTTGTTCTCTTTTTTGCTTACTGAAAAATAAGAAACCATACTATTTGCTGTTGTGCCCTACGTACTGGATGTATTTTGTGTATTCTTAGAAGTTATCCTCCATTCTTGTTTTGAAGCTAATGTGAAATATGATTACTCCATCCAGTTTTCATCTATAATATTAATAGCTATGGCTCATTAGCATATTAATAAAAAAAATAACTAATTAGCCAGTAAAAGCTACATTTAAATGCACGCTTTCACATAATTGCAGAAATAGGAAGGAAAAATGACTAAAGGTAAAGTTGCTAAGCTTTTGCCTAGTTCCATCTATTTTAATACCTTACCCAGACAGTAAAATATCAATAAAAATTGATATTATCTTTTAACTATATTGCTACAAGATGCAGAACTAATCGTAACTGACAACCATGTGGACATCAGTTGAGGAGAAATAAATAGAAAGTACAAGTAAACCAGTGATTTAATAATATTAATATATACTGTATACAAATGAACAGGACATAAAAGTATTCATGCTCAATATTCTCATAGGAAATACATCTGGCACTGACTTGACCATAGATTTCTAATATTAATACCAAATTCAAAAGCATATGAGTTATTTCCAGTATTATCACTGCAGCAAGTATTGTACATAGAATTAAGTTGCTCCTAAACTACTAACCTGTATAATTTCATATTACAAGTTTTGAGAAAAAGAAATTCCTCTTGCCAACCCGCCCCCTGCCCAAGTTAAATTTAAATTTCAGTAAAATTCTCATAATCTGGGTGTTATGAGTTGAAAAAGTGCGGAATCAAGCATAACGAACCAAAGTTCTTACACAAACTGTTTACAGAAATGTACTGCATTGAAGTCCAACTCCTGATGTAGCCTGGATAATAGGACAGATTAATTTGTCATTTTTTTTCAGTGTTAGCTTGCTATTCCAAAGTTTTTGTCCTCATCCACCATAAGCCGTGTAAAAGACAAATACATTTTTGCTGTAAAACAAATAATTTTAATTGTTTACATTTAGATGTGCCATTGTAAAGGGAAAACTGAAAGCAATTAAGCTTACAATTACATAATTAGACATTTAACTAGAAGTTAAAGCACTAATTACAACATTATGCTTTTTTACCTATCATCTTTGAAAGTTTTATAATCCTTGTAATCTTTTGGAACTTTTTCTTGCTTTCTTGACCCACTGGATTCCCTGGAACCTTTAGAGTCTCCTCGTTCTTTACTTCGTTCTTTTCTACGACGATCGATGTCATGTCGAAGGTCAGCAGAATCGCACTTTAATTTTTTATCTCCCTAGATCAAAACCATTTCATTGAAATATTTTACAACTACAAATGTTGGAATACATGCATTTATTTTGCATACTTTCTTTGGAACTCCACTAAAAGTTTTGTAAATTTTGCTTATATCAAAAGAATTCTACATGGAAGTCAATATAAAACAGAGGTTAAAGATGCTGGATTAGAAGTCAAGACACTATGGGGTTTAGTAGTGTTTTACGCACAAAATCCATCTGAATGACTTTGGGACAGTCAGACTTAGGAAGATGGCACTTCCAAGAAAACTGCAGGGGCTTGTTCATGTAGTCACCAGAAATGAGACTTGATTCAAAAGACAATTATAACAAACTGTTAAACAGATTTGTTGGATTTCAATCTTGCCATTTTCCTAGAAGCTTAAACCTCCTAACGGTATTTTTCTATACAGAACATGATCATTTTGCATAGAAATCAAAGTTCCCTACATTAGACTGTAAAAAAAATTGATAAAAAAAATCTAAAAAATGAACCAAAAAGCACTTCCAAATGTTTCATGGGAATGAAATGTCAACATAATTTCTTATTGTTACTAAGAGTCTTGTTTAATTCAGTTATTCTATGGAACAATGTTAAAAAATAATAACCTTTATTTTGTAAGAACACTGAATATAATTATCTTTTCATGTTCATGTCTCATAATTCAAGATGCACAAAACTGACCTATCCTTAAATGATGATAAATAGGTCAAGCTTACTATTACTTAGGATAGTAAGCTATAAATGCAATTTTATGAAGGATGTTTTAGGATAGATATTTTGATCTGGACTATATAGGATGCTTTTACTGGAAAAAAAAGTATATAAATTTAGAACCTACTTTCTGAGTTTCTTCTTTAAACGTTCTCTCTTCTCCTGATAAACGGGTATGCTTCCTCAGGGCACTTGGAGAGATGTCAATCCTTCTAAATGCAAGATTGTCAAAAGTAATCATTATGTCTACATCTAGAATTGCCAAAGGAAAAACTGAAAACACAAAAAGGAATAGCTAAAGCTAAACCATTAAAATTTTAATATGCTCCTCTAAGAATGCCAAACAAATCAACCTACAAACAATTAAAAAATCCAACTGCAGTACTGAAAAACCATACAATACACAATATTCTTTGTATGTGAATACATGAACATTCTTTTCAGAAATGCAAATAATCTTTTCGGTTAAAAATAAATGCACCCAACACTTCTTTAAATCCAGACAGAATTTATTGCTTCCTTCAATTTTAAATTGATTTCCATTTAAATGGAATGAAAAACAGAACTGATGAATATACATTTCTCACTTACCTTATAATAAAACCTTATTACCTTATAAAATCTCACAACAGATACAGCAGTTTTACTCAGGAACTTCTATCCTATTCATGTTCTACATTCAAGAGACATGGTGCTTGTGAATAGATATAAGGATCATTTTAAAAGGGAGTATCGTTTACAATAAACAATAACACAATGCCTTACCTGTGTATTTCAGGACTCTTTTGTCGGGTGCTATGTTCTTCAGTAGCCTTCTGATAAGCAGTGAATCTCTCACTTAGGGTCATTCCAGCTGTTTTGAAATATTGTTCTGTAGAATTTCAGAGAATAAGTACTAATTAACCCAAATATATCAACATATCAAATGAGAATGCAAAAGAGCCAGGGACTTCACAATATAAGCAACAAACATTTGCCCCATCTGTTTGTAGTAATCACGTTTAGAAATTCCTTACACATCTGTACTCTTTATGCCATTGTAAACTGAATGTTCTTTTTTTTTAATTTAAAAAGCAGTCAAAGTTTATAGTGCACATCTTGTTTACCCACAGGAGCCAAATACATTAGAGGGAGCATGGTCATACATTGAATTTAAAATAATGTTCTCATCCTATGCAAACTGCTGCAAGAATAAACCCTCTTGAACTCAGCTGGATTTATTCTCCAAAAGGCATACATAAAATGAAGTTTCACAGGTCAGTTTCTTTTAAAGATCACAATTTCTTTTTCTTTTTTAAATTAACACCAAGGTAACACTTTTAGATTTTAACATCTGGCATTCTGGCAACTTGACAGCATGAAGTTTCTTATCTTTTAACCAAGACCAATAAATTGATAACACACACACACTACATTCTGAAAGACCAGTTCAACAGATGTGTTTAAATGTAAAATAGTACATGTGTAAATTAAAAAGGACTATGAAATGTTACAAATAAAGTAAACTATCTGCTTAACAGGTCAATGTACATCTGTATCAACTTACCGCCCAACATCCAGCATATCTCTCAAAACCAATCATTAAAACTTGACACGGCCACTACAAGGGTAGTGCCTCAATCATAATTCCATCAAACACAGGAATTTGAGCTAGCAATTCAGTTTTTGTGCCATTTTTGCCAGGAAGATAGAAGTTCAACTTTGCCTGTTTGTGCATCTGTTATCTTTCAACAGCTATTTTACTTTTGTAATATGGATTTTGCCATTTCAAAACACATTCCAGGACCTAGTTGCAATGAAAAAGAAAACATCACTGGGCATTTTCAGCTCTATATAAGACAAGAGCTGTTCAGTCTAGCTGCATTGCACCAATAATGTAAAATTACTACTACATTTTTACCAAAATGTGATCCACAGATTCTTTTTACAGAGTGCAGAAAGATTTAAATAACCTTGGGAAGCAAACTGGGATTGAGACATATTAATAAACTGGCCAAAGACCAATAGTTAAAACAAGAAGATATGTGTAAATATTTCATATACTGGAAACATTCTCTGTGGCAAGCATAGTTACAGGCTTTTATAACCTCATAAGTCTTTTTAACTCTTAATAAAATATGAAAATATCGCTTTTTTGAAGTGATGTAAAGCAGTTAGCTTTCCAAGTTTTCTAGGCAAATTTATCTGAGGGAGAGGTATTTTATTTGGTATGTTGTTCAAAAACATTTTAAATCCTCCTGAGTTTTTTATATTTCTGAACATGCAGCTTCACAAGAAATGCTCCTGCCAACAATGGCAAAATCAGGATCCAAAATTATGTATTTGTTATACAGAAGCTTTCTAACAAGCCAAGATAATTTTTTTTATAAATAAGTAAAAAACCAATTACCTACTGCTTCTTTATTGTGCAAGTAATAGCTTTAAAGTCATAACAATAAAATATAATATTATGACATCTTTAAAAAGAAAATGTGTTTTCAATGACTATAACTTTAGAAAAAAGAATTACAGAATTGCTGGACTTTTCATCAGAAAATTTGACCACTCTTCAGAAGCATTTTCACATTTGCAGGATTTTTCTTTACCTGACAATATTAACTACTCCATCAGACTAAGCAATATAAAATAGATGAATAAGCAATATAAAATAGATTACATGCAGAATTGAATGGCATAATCCAATTTCAAGATGAGTGTTCAAATTACCAAATATAGTTAATTAGGGTAAATAAATATAGCATATGTTTAAGTTGGATTTCTTGCATTATGTTCAACTATGATGATGTTCCTAAAGTACTCTAGCACTACCCAAATGTAATAGTTTCTGCACTGGAATGCTACAGTAAGAGAAATAATGTAACAAGGCAGCATTCAATTTCATCACACAGTTCCAGGTTGAGATAGTAATTTACATAAAAGATTTGGGGTGGTAGTATCACAGTAAATGAATCTAACATTGAGAAAGATAGGCAATCAGTCCAACATAAGCCATGTGCATATGTTTACTTCGTTGACTAAGGAAAATCAAGCAATTTGTATAATTGAAAACCAGTGTATGTATATGTATAAAATACATTTTGATATATTTTAGGTATATAATTGTATCCTCTCAATTACTCCTGGAAATAATGTTCTTCACTGTAAAATCATGTTAATATACAGTCTGGGATATTCTATGAAAGTTCTCCAGTGCTTTCTGCTACGTTCTGTTTGCAATCAAAACTAAAGGCTTCCAGTTTTAGTCTAATCTTTGTTCCTATTTTTACACATAGCACAATGTCAGCATTTTCTACCAACGCCTATCCTTCAGTAAAGACTTAACTCTCAAAATAAATGAAGAGTACTAGGCTAGGAAAGTCTACAATATGCAAACTCATTGCTTTTTACACAAATTCTCTAAGTTTAAATTGTTCTGTTAAATTTTAAAGGAACTCTTGGACTTGATCATCAAATTGCAACATTTTAGCTCCCATAGAAGGAATACTTTTAAGAAGAAAATTACAAATGAATTAGTGCATATTTCTTGAATTAGGGTGTACATTCCTGGCAATGTAAACAAATAACAGATATTTCTTTGAATCAAATGACATACAAATAAACTGAAATGCAAAGATTAGCTCATCGTACTGTAAAAGAAAAATTAAAATGCTTGTATCCAAAGATCGAGATGCCCACTGCTATATTTGAAATTAGTCAAAACCTTGCATTTATATTTGCCTAATTACCATTCTATCTTTATTACATGTGATGATCTGCTAAGTAGTGTGTTAATGATTTTTGAAATTCCAAAGTGGTATCTTATCTTTTAAGTATATTCCATCAAGACTTTCATGAGAAGCAAAAGGATTGTTTTATTTAAGTAGTTTCATTCATTTGGCACTACACCAAGGCCAAGACACCCTCAACCTTACACGGGAAAAGACCCAAATACACCAAAACTTGCATATATATATGTACACACACACACACACACACACACACCCCTGCAGCATAACAGCTTATGTTGCAGATACACAATTATCATGAGAATTGTGCACCTACAACATAAGGTGTTATGCACAATTCTCATAACCTATAAAATTTCTACTGGCTCCAAAAGACCATGTCACTACTATTTTTGTTTTATGTTTATTTCACGTGTAAATACTTCACACATTCATTTCTTTACTATTGGATCACCAGAGTAGAACCATTATCTCTTATATTATTCTTTTCCTCTCATTTCCCTCCTACATTATCTGAAATGGTATTTGCTTTCTCTTTCCACGCTAAAAAAAAACCCTTGTTTTTTATACACTATAAAAAAAACCCTTTCTGCATTATCTTCTCCTGCTTATGTATTTCCTATAGCTCTTCTTTCCGAATCTATGAAGAAAATGATGTTATATTACTCCTATAAAGCATTCTAATACTTTAAAAATGTCGACATCCTTTTTCTAGAATGTTATTTAACAGGAAAGCATATACAAAAAATCAAGATGAATACAAAAAAAGAGCTGAATTTGACAGACTAATATTAATACCACTATTCTTAACAGCATGATACTTGTCTCATACGATAAACTCAAGACATACCTTTTACATGATGGACTAAGGACACAATGTGCTGAATAAATGACTCCGATGTGCTTTTGCTGGCTTGTGGAAGCTTAATGTGGTCAAAGATGGATCGGAATTCTTGCTCCTTCTTGACCGAATGGACAAGTGTGCTAGCGAGCAGCCTGTCTTTAGTCAAGGAAGCAGGTCTAAGATGCGCAATAAAAACAAAAACAAGGAAAGTAAGGTTTTTGAAAAATGAGCTCTTCTACAGATATGAGAAGCCATTAAAATTATGGATAATCAATTACCTGTTTGAATCATCAAGTGGCACAGGTGCCATTTTAAGTTTAACTTCAGGTCGATGGGAGTCACTGGCTATCATTTTGATCCTAAGCGGGCTTTCCTCTCTGAAGATAGATTTCTCTCTCATATCCAGATTCTTGTGTAGAGGAGGACTATAATCAAAGAGTTCCTTGAGCTTTTCAGACTTTACCTGTTCAGGTGATTGCATCTCTTTCTTCATCATTCTTTCAGAGCTTTTTTCATCTTCTTTGTGCTTATCTTTCACTAAAATAGGTCTTTCAACTATGTAGCTAGTTGTCTCTTTAACTTTATAGCCTTTATCTTCTCTAAATGCTTCACCTTCTCTATTTGCCTTCAAAGAGATTTTAGACTTGTATTTGGAGCCTTCTTCCTCAACGTTACGATGTGATGCGGCAAAGTTTTTACCCTGATCTGCCAGAACAGACTTTCTGAACTGTCTATAATCTTCAGTTTCTTCTGTGTCTTCCCCTTCTGAATCATTAAATTTTTGTTTTCCGGTCTCTTTATCCATATAATATTCCAAAGCTTCCTGGTCTTCCCATTCTCTCTCTCCCTCTGTCCTCCCCTTTTCTGCTGCTCTGTCTTTCTGAGCATCTTTTTCTCTAGTGTTATTTCTATCAAGCAGGTATACCCTAGATTCTTCATCTGTATACCTGTAAACAGCAAAGAAGATAACGCCTATTTTCACTGAAAAATAATGCAATATCCAAAATCAATGCAGTTAAATTTAAGCACATGCAAAAATAGTTTTTCAAAAGTTAATTAATTCAAAATCTAAACATTGTTTTGCACAAATTACATTACTTCTGAGCCCTTTATAATTAGAGAAGTTAAACTGTTATAGACAGAAGCAGCTTGAATTATATATTCTAGCTCACAGCTTTCAATACAAATGCAACATCTGGAAAACTCGGAGGGATATGAGAGGAATATGAGAATAGCTAGGTGGAACAAGACATCTGATCAGCCTTTTATCTCACATGGTCTAACAGACAGATATAGAAAGTCCACAAATAGAAGACAGACCTCCTTCCCTACTGCTGCTGCCTTGACCTATTATAGGGTTTTTTTAAAAAATATAAAAATGTAACTTGTTTTCTGACTAATTTAGCACCTGGGCAGGGGTACAGAATTATGCATAGCTATACCTTACTGTTATGTTTCATACATAAGATAAATATTTTCAACTTGATAAATGAAAAATATTTTAAATCTTGCAAAGCAATCAGTTAAATTTAAGTCAAAAGTAAATTATGCATGGTTTATGGCATATTATTGTAAATCATAATAATGATTCTTTTATTAAGTATGAATGTGCAAACTTTGGCAACTCAGGAATGGAATATTCTGGAGAACTCCAGAACATTGTTTCCCCTCCAGAACAGGAGCACTATATAATTTCCAGAAGCAATTTCCCCAAGTTGGACAGAATTTGAGAAATAATGTTCCAATGTTTGCTGGAAAAATCAGTTCTCAAATCACGAGCTCACACAATCCTACTAAGGAGTCGTCTGTATTTTACTACTCAACTAAGCATTAATGTATATTAATATTAATATGCGCAATAAGAAAACTAATATTAATATATATATATATATTAATGTATATACTAAGTGCAGGTTAGAAAAGGTGTATTATATTTGCTAAAAATACAGAAATATTTTCAAAACCATTTTTTTTTCAAAGTGAAATAGTATATTTTTAAATGTTTATGGATTTCCCATGAATTCATTATATCCCAACATTCATTATATTCCAAAAGAGTCATTCATATTTCTGATCCAGTGAAAAATAAGACATCAAATATTGTTTACCTTCCAAAACCAAACTGTATTTTAAATAAACCTAGATACTTTTTACTGCATAGTATAACAGAAATGCTTTACATTGACTAATTAAGCACCATTATTTTTTTATGACTCACCTCTTCAGAAACTTTCCTCCTTTTGCGCTTTCCTGCTCCCCAGCCTCCGGATAAAAGGAACGTATGCGAGTCTCTTCCCGCGCAGCATTCTGTGATGGAACCACTTTGGCAGGGCTTCTCCTTGAAGGAATGTGATGTAATGGGCTATTCTGAGAAGGGCTGTAACGACTGGAACCATTTCCAAGGGAACCAGACCCAGATCTTTCAGGGCTATGCTGAATGGAATGTGAATGCTGAGGGGTGTCTTTTGCCGAGTGGACTGTGCTGAGCAAGTGAGCATCAGAACATGAAGAACTCTGACTAGGTGGAGAGGCAATAGAAGGGCTATGAGGTGACCGTGGACTGTTATCATAAGCAGAAAGACCAGGCCAAATATCAGCTGAAGCTGCTGCTGATTTATTAAAATCATCTAAAGCCTCAGAAGGGTCGTGTTCAAATGTATTTTTCTCTTCCTCTTGGGATTTACTTTTTAATGGGCTGTCCTGCAAAGCAGCTGCCTCAGGTTTCTTCGGCTGTTTCTCTGACGACCCACGTCTTTTGGAAGAGACTGGAGATTTGCTATATGGAGATGAAGACCGAGATGAAGAGGATCTTGGAGATCTAGAAGATTTGTAAGATCTACGTGATCTGCTTCGAGATCTTTGAGAAGAGACCGAACGTCTTTTTGGACTCCTGGAACGTGAGCGGCCTCGTCTTGGACTTCGAGAATGCCTTCTATTCCAGACAGGTCTATAACCGCCACGGTGATATCTGCCTCCACCTCCTGGGTAATATCCTCTACCTCTTCCTCTATAGCCATAAGGACGTCTCATTCCTCTATTATTTCTGTAATCCCTGCGGTAATCTCTATTATAAACACGATCTCTACTGCGAGATCGTGAATATGTTCTAGACCGGGACCTAGAACTAAGATAAAAAGCATGTTAGTATCTCCAAATTTCAAAATAAAACCCACATTACATTGTCCAAGTTCCACAGCAAATTATTTAATAGTATGAACAAGAATATAAAAATGATATGGAAAGTACTATAAGGCAAAAGATACAGCAAGTCCCAAGGACGTTATGAGTTGCCACCAGAATATAGCACGTGGGCCAGATTTGCAAATAGAAATATTTTATCTTTATTGACAGGGTGTGATGGAAGTAATGAATTAACAGAAACCTATGATTATTTCCCTAGTATTATCTATAGATATTGTAATCCTATTTGTTGAGCGAGGAAGGTTGGTATTCTGAACTGGTAAATTTCAGAGGTTAATAAATAAAATATCTACAACAGGAAAAAGACTCATCGGTATCTACAAACTTACATATCTACAACTACTATACATTTATTAAGGCTTGCCTCCTTCCAGGCTGCTTTCATCTAGGTTAAAAGACTTCCCAGGGCTATTAGCTAAACATCATGATGAGTCAACCTCAACTTGAAAGAAACTATCTTTCTTAACAAAAGAGAAACTCTGTGCTTTGTTTTCCTCCCCATCTCCTACATTAAGCAGACTATTTTATACTTTGTTTCCTTGGCCTAGATATTCCATATCTACCATTGTTTTAAACACCTTTGGCTTTCTCTCTTTCTTTTTCCTCCTTCCTATTCACCAGGGCTATTTGCAACTTATTTATTGTTTTTTCTCTGCTGCTTCCATAATCAACAGCAGCTCTCACTGCTAACTTCACTAATCATAAAGCACTCTACATATTTTTAGAATCCTGATAAGACATTCTGGGTTCAGTAATTAAAAAAAACTGTAGAAAGAATCCACTATCCTCTGTCTGCTTGTTCAACAGGCAGCAAATATTTCCACCTTACTTTTAGGAAAATGGAACAAATATGGTTTGAGCCATGAACATTTAGTGAAAAGGCGGAAGTGGGAAATTAATCTGAAACCACCAGGTAAAAGGCTATGAAACTTAGAAAAAGCAAATTAACAGCAAGCAGAACCTGGAGTCAGTGGGAAGGTTTTAACATCCTACAGAAAATGGAGGGCAACAATAAGAGACCAAGATTCACAAAAAAGGAAGAAGTGTGACTCATGTAGAATATTTGAATGCAACCCAAAGTGTGCAATTTTAAGCAGTATTTTGAAGCTTTTCTAAAAATCAAGTTAACATATAAAATGCAAAATTAGTACCTGTAACGTTTTTTTCTAGAATGTGATCTGGATCTGGATCTTGAAGAGGAGTGAGATCTAGTCTTTGATCTTGAGGAATGGGATCTAGTATTAGAGCGACCCATATTTTCCACAACAGTTTATACCTGTCCAATAGAAGGTAACATGCAGTCCCAATTTTATTATAAGCAGACATAAATTACTTTAAATTTTAATCTAAATAGATCATAATAAATACCTCTCCATTTCTTATTAAAACAGACTAAAATGCCAAACCCACTAGCACAATTTTATCTTTATCTCCTGCACAACTTAATCCAATTCTATGACCCTTGGGTAATATTGGGGGGGGGGGAGGCCTAGTATGAGGGGAGAGGTCTAAGCATCTTCTTCAGTTAACTGAAGAAACTGAACCTGTGTACATTTAGGTCCAATCCAATGGTTCTTAGTAATTAATTTAAGATTAAAGGAAACTTTAACCCTACCCACACAAATGTTTCCTATAGCTCCACTCGATCTCAAAACCGAATGCCTAAGAATTGGCAGCATGGGTTTTTAAGCATAACGAAAAAAATCAGTAGCAAGAACCCCAGATAACAAGCACAGATCAGCCTTTCTCAATATTTACAATGGCTATAGTTTACTCGACGGCCTTTTAAAAAAAATCTGTATGCTGCTCTCTTGCTTCCAATTTCCTCACCTTAAACTAAAACCAATTATTCCCCAATTATTCCCTATTACACTTCAGAGAAATTCAAAGCCTTATACTTACACGTTCTTTACTTAAATACAAACACTCATATAAAACACGCTGCAGTTTTTAACAGCCGTTTGGCACGATCCTTCTATTCACAAAATCGAACTCTTACGTTTTGAAACAGCACAACATACCAGAAAAACCTTTTTTTTAAAAAATACAGGAGTTCAATAGCGAACCCCGCTAATGGCTTAATGATTTTAATCCCCTTCACGGCCGCTTCTCCCGATACATAAGCCGCCTGCAGAGCCACAAGATCAGGGATCGCCGCCCACCCCCGCTCTTCCTCCCCCTCTCCCTCCGGGCAGTCCCAAAATATTCGCGAGCGGTGGCCAGGCGCCCAGGTTGCCTTGGCCGCGCCCAAACAAGAGGGGGAGGGAAAGAAAGACCGAAGGGAGGAGGAGGAGGTGGTGGTAAGGCAGCTGACCGGGCCTCGGCAAAGGCGTAGAGAGCAACCGAAGCTCTTCCGCGTCTCCTTTCCCCCCCCCCTTCCCTTCCCCCACATCAGCTCACCGCGCACTCGCGCGAGAGAAAATGCGAGCAGAAATTCTTTGCCAAAGC